>JAOTOL010001470.1:560000-677500 GCA_034440575.1 Imbricaverruca yamaguchii | reverse complement strand
GCACTCTGTACACTGAACCAGTCGCCCACCAAATCTATCAATCAGCCCTCCCTGTAATACTGAAAAGCAAGCCCCCTATTCTTATAATGATTGTCTATGCTGTTTTTAAAGATGTTCAATGTGCTGCTACTGACAATGTTTTCTGGCAGCTGGTTCCAGTGTTCTACTACCCTGTTGGTGAAGAAAGTTTGCCTTAACCTTGTTCTGCTGTGGATAACTTTAATTTTGAATTTATGACCTCTAATTGCATCATTTCTGTTCAATTCAAACATTTCCCCAAGGTCATCATTGAGATGTGTCGTCGGTGCAGCCTGTCGTCAGTGCATTCGCTCGTCACAGGTGTCGTCACAACTCTCTGGCGAGCACGGCGCATCGGCCCTGAGGCCCGGCTCGGCCGGCTGGATCCCCAGCATCTCAAACAGCAAGCAGTACATCAGGGTGAGCATACTCGGCGGCACAAAAACGCCGTCCTTCACGTAGTGCGTGGGGAAGCCAAGACTGCTGTGCTTCGTTCCAAGTGAACCTAACCAATAGAGCCCAGCAAGGCATTTCTAATATTATCGGTAGCTTTTAAATATCTGCGGATTGCGCCAATTTCCACCATATCGGATCAGCCAACGGGTAACGCTCAAACTCAGTGCCAGCCGCGATTACAAATGCATTTCCAACTGTACATTGTCCGGCGCAATTCGTGAAACGCCGTATCGTTTGGTTGTTTTAGCTGTGCGAAGAATTATAACATTTCCTTACGTGCCGTGATTGAAAGTGAAATAGATGAAACATTTTGGTCGACATTGGCAAGGAGTACTGTAATTCTTCTTAAGTATGTAATTCTTCTTATTCTTTGTAATTCTTTTGAAACATAGATTGTATTAATGTCTCAAGTTCTCAATCGTAGATCATTACCATGAGTCATGTGTGCATTTGTTTGTTGTTTCGGGTGAAACAAAAATAGCAGTTTTCCCCAGCTTGCCACATCGGTAACTAACCGTTGCCGACCGTTGGCATGCATCACCACCCTACGCCCCTGCAACACTGACGTCGGTCGGCTGCGATTCAGATCGACTTCAGCGACGATCGTATTCTGGACGCCATTGCCACCACCGGCGTGGTGGTGCGGGGTGCCGAGGTGCCCGGCCACCCCAACACGTTCGCGGCCGACCAGACGCGCTACGTCGGCTCGTACCGCGTGCGCTACTCCCAGGAAGGCGTCAACTGGATATGGGTGTACAACAAGAGCGGCCGCGTCAAGGTGTTTCCCGGCCATACGCAGGTGGGCGGCGCTGCCGGAGCTGGACGCGAGTGACGGGGTGGGGGTGGTGGAGGGGCGGGTGTCTGCCGAAAGGATCGTAGTGGCGTGGCAAACACAATGAACGTCGAAAGTTCGCGAATGATGTTGATAGCTGCATTGGTTATGCGGAAGGGATGCTCAGTTTGCCCCGGGTAGGTGGAATACACAGGTGGGGAAAACTAAAGCTCTGACATGTAATTGGTATATGTATATGCTGGTGTATTTGCAGGTCTTAGATTCCTTGATCATGACCAGACACATGCAACTTCCCACGCCTGGTCTTGACCTCCCACCCTCGAAGTTGACACGTTTGCATTCATCCGACGTCCCTTCCTCGACCGTCCGACAGTTCATCGTCCTCCACCTGACGGCTCGTTTTCCTCTGTCTGACTCTTCGTCCTCGTCCTCCTGCGTCTGACGCCTTGTGCTCGTCCTCCCTATGGCGGCTTGTCCTCGTCCTCGTCCTCAGTCTGACGGCTCGTCCTCTCTCGCCTGGCGTCACATTGTCGCCCGTCTGACGGCCCATCCTCCGACCGTGTTCTGACGGCTCGTCCTCTCTCGCCTGGCGTCACATTGTCGCCCGTCTGACGGCCCATCCTCCGACCGTGTTCTGACGGCTCGTCCTCTCTCGCCTGGCGTCACATTGTCGCCCGTCTGACGGCCCATCCTCCGACCGTGTTCTGACGGCTCGTCCTCTCTCGCCTGGCGTCACATTGTCGCCCGTCTGACGGCCCATCCTCCGACCGTGTTCTGACGGCTCGTCCTCTCTCGCCTGGCGTCACATTGTCGCCCGTCTGACGGCCCATCCTCCGACCGTGTTCTGACGGCTCGTCCTCTCTCGCCTGGCGTCACATTGTCGCCCGTCTGACGGCCCATCCTCCGACCGTGTTCTGACGGCTCGTCCTCTCTCGCCTGGCGTCACATTGTCGCCAGTCTGACGGCCCATCCTCCGACCGTGTTCTGACGGCTCGTCCTCTCTCGCCTGGCGTCACATTGTCGCCCGTCTGACGGCCCATCCTCCGACCGTGTTCTGACGGCTCGTCCTCTCTCGCCTGGCGTCACATTGTCGCCCGCCTGACGGCCCATCCTCCGACCGTGTTCTGACGGCTCGTCCTCTCTCGCCTGGCGTCACATTGTCGCCAGTCTGACGGCCCATCCTCCGACCGTGTTCTGACGGCTCGTCCTCTCTCGCCTGGCGTCACATTGTCGCCCGTCTGACGGCCCATCCTCCGACCGTGTTCTGACGGCTCGTCCTCTCGCCTGGCGTCACATTGTCGCCAGTCTGACGGCCCATCCTCCGACCGTGTTCTGACGGCTCGTCCTCTCTCGCCTGGCGTCACATTGTCGCCCGTCTGACGGCCCATCCTCCGGTCCGTCGACGCCCATCTCGACCGTGTTCTGACGGCTCGTCCTCTCTCGCCTGGCGTCACATTGTCGCCCGTCTGACGGCCCATCCTCCGACCGTGTTCTGACGGCTCGTCCTCTCTCGCCTGGCGTCACATTGTCGCCCGTCTGACGGCCCATCCTCCGACCGTGTTCTGACGGCTCGTCCTCTCTCGCCTGGCGTCACATTGTCGCCAGTCTGACGGCCCATCCTCCGACCGTGTGTTCGCAGAGGACGGCGCTATCCACCATGCAGAACGAGTTTGAGCAGCCAATCCACGCGCAGTACCTGGAGCTGGTGCCGGAGACGTGGGCCGAGGACGGCATCGGCGCCACCGTTGAAGTTCTCGGCTGCTACCACCCCTACCGTGAGTCTCGACTGGCACTCACAGCGATGGGGGAACTGTACCCTAAAACGCAACTCAGCTGAGTTTTGAAGTCGTGTCTTTACCGGGCGCCATGGTGAGAGCCTGCTGTTCCCGGAGTTGCGTGCCTGCGCAGATGGCGAATGTGTCCTGTACGGGCTTGGGTGCCCTTTGTGACTCGCGTTGTAAGCCAGAGTGCGGAGTGCTATGGAGACGTGAGTCCCGGCGCAATAACATTTGCTAAATCCTAAGGTAACTGCCACAATAATCGTCTCCTTCGGTCACCACTTTTGTCCTCAAGCTCCCTATAGCTGAGGTCACCATCACTGACCCTCTCTCATCTGTAGCTAGGGGTCACCATCACTGGCCCTCTCTCTCTCTCTCTCTCTCTCTCTCTCTCTCTCTCTCTCTCTTCTGTAGCTGGGCCATCACCATTGACCCTTCTCTCCCCTGCAGCTGGGGTCACCAGTCTGATGTAGCTGGGCCATCACCACTGACCCTTCTCTCCCCTGCAGCTGGGGTCACCAGTCTGATGTAGCTGGGCCATCACCACTGACCCTTCTCTCCCTGCAGCTGGGGTCACCAGTCTGATGTCCCCTCTCCACAGCCGAAGTCATTACCACCACGACCACCACCGAAACGCCGGAGGTCGCTGTCTGCCAGCCTTGCGCCGGCGTGCCCGCCACCGAGATGGCTGGCTGCGAGCTGTGCGGCTCGGATGCATGGTGGAACGGCACCAGCTGTCTGGACGGACCGGCCCTCTGCCCCTGCTATTCCCAAGGGCGCCCGTGAGTTTCATGCCCACCTCCATGAAGGATGACCGTCAGTTTCATTCCCACCATCGCGAAGGATGCTCGAGTTCGGCCAATGGTGCCGTCGGCTGTGAAGGACAATCTTAACTCCTATGAGGGTGCCCGTGAGATGCGCCTCTGCTATTATGAAGGAGTGAGTCACGCCCTATTACCATGAAGAACATCTGTGAGCCCTGCTCGTATGCAGGGTGCTTGTGTTTTGAACCATGAGACCGCCGTGTTGTGCAGGAGCCATGTGAATGACTCACCCTGGGCGTGAAGTATGTCTGCCTTTACTGATCTCATTGTCGTTGTCATGTTTGAAAATCTTCAGTGAAGTACAGATGCCTGAACATCAGCGAAGGATCCAACACACGCGTTGCGACACCTCCAGCACGTTCGGCCACGATACCCTATCCCATCCTGTGAGTAGGGGCGAACCCAATAATTGTCATGCGGGAGGCGCACATTTCCTCGGAGGAATGCCTTCGGCGGAAACCTTCGTCGAACGCGGATGTACTCGAGCAAACTGAAGAGTCGCGTTTTCGTCCCAAAGGAATACCTAGTCTGAAAAGGGCGCGCTTAGCAAAACAAAATATGTTGAGGGCGGGGAGAGGTGCCTTTCCTGACCGACGATGGATCGCTTTTTCATGGCGAGACACATGCCCCCCAGTGTCCCCTGCAGCCGCCCCTGATTGTGAAGCGATTATCAGAGCAGTTGACGTGGATGCCGATTGGCCAGGTACGTGGTCGGATCGATCTTCGACCTGTCCGACTGTCGAGAATGTGTCTGCCAGCTGGGCGGGAAGCCGGTCTGCGAGCCGAAGACGTGCCATCCCTGTGGCGGCGAGCTGGTCTCGCACCTCTCCGAGAATTGCCTCTGTCGGTGCAATCCCTGCGAGGAAGGTCAGTTCGGTTTTGGGTCCCGGAAGATGTCAATTTTCTCCCAGGGAAAGCAAACGAACAATGTTAAGAATCGCTGAAGTGGGCGATTGTTCGAAATGGACGACACCTGGAGCCAGTGTGATGCAGTCGCCGAGCAGCTACATAATTTAGATGTTTGCTGTGTGACAGGCGTTCTACCAGCTACATTGTCACTAAATGTGGTCACTCAAGCCTTGCCTTCCCTGTCATTGCCATATTCATTTGCACTGCTGAGTCTTCAACTTTGAGATTTGAAAAAAACGACCTTAGATTCCCCAGAGACCGAGCAGCGAGTTCTTTGGAAACTCTTCCTCTGTTCTTTGAGATACTAACGCTCTGCTCCTCGGGGGACAGCCGCCTTGCTTCCCACAAGGTTCACCGCATGTTCTCCAGTGGTCCAGCACTGTCCCGCACACTGTGTTCTCCAGGCACGCGGATCTGCCCGACCAGCCGCACCTGTCTGGAGGAGGAGAAGTGGTGCGACGGCGTGAAGCAGTGTCCCGACGACGAGGGAGACGAGTGTCGAGAGGTCACCACCACCGAGCCGCCGCCCACCACGCCGCCTACCGAGCCGCCCATACTGCCACAGTACTGCACGCTCAAAGGCAACACCTTCAACACCTTTGACGACGTCGAGTACAAGTACCAGATCTGCCACCACACGCTCGTCAAGGAGGAGGGCCTGTGGGACGTGTCCGGTAGGTGCTGGGGAGGCGACAGGACTCGCACTATTACATACCGCTGAGCCAGGAACACTGCAGCTCTGAACCGTGACGCAAAAGCAGTAGCATTGTGGACAACACAAAATTTTAGGACGAACGTTTAGTTGAGGACCTAACAATTGACGAAGTACTTTGACGTTATGTGTCCTAAAACAACGTGCTGCACTATGCATTCATCCACGTAGGCAAGGGAGGGAAAGGTGGAAGGTTATGTCGGGCAGCTCACTGTTTAACCATAGCCGTGCCGATCTGTGTCGCCGCCTTTGGTGGAGGAGCTGGGGGGGGGAGGGGGTCGAGCTCTCCACTCTCCAACGATCTCAGGAATGACTGTGCCTGCAGGAGAAAAACAATCCAATAGGTCTTCACGAGACACGAACATGAACGCATCTACAACATATGACGTCAGGTCAAATTCAAGGCGATCGGAGATAATTTGTTCTCAATCGTATGATGTCAAGGTTGATCGTAATGTCAGCAATTCTTGGCCACTTTCAACGGCCACCTTCATCCAAAAGTGAAATATTTAGATGAAGAATCAATACATTCCAAGACAAAGCACGCGAAAGCCACGCGATGCCATGATAAGTGATGCCAAACAACTCAAAATGATGGTTTGTTTCGAGGTGAGGTAACACGTAAAATGCCTGAGTCGATATTATTTGATTTTTTTGTTGAACATGTACGTAGTGTGTTCAAAATGAACGAATAGTGTAACTGGTCTTTTCAAGGTCATTAAAGAGCACTGATGCTACTTGACCTCGGACGGCTGAGACGATTTGAACGTTTTTATTCTTGGATAATTTTATTTTTTTATTGTCGTCTCCCATATCAGATGCAGCAGCAGCCTATCTCCTTTGGCTGTATGCACCTTCATTTGGTCTTTCAATGTTGGGCATTCCTTGGTGAGCTGCCCGTAGATCAGGGTAGGCAACATAAGGAAATCACGAAAGGTTAGTTTTCTCCCCCCTTCGGCCGGCGACGTTTAAGCCTGCAGTGGCCTGTGCAGTGGCCTGATGCTCCGCTCGTCTGCCGGGCCACAGTCCACCGCGTCTGCGAAGGCGACCGGTGTCGGCGCCAGGTGCGAATAGACGCACTCGGCGAGCGCGTCACTCTGGTGCCGGGAGTCGGCGTTGAGTACGGCGGCTTCACCTACAACATGCAGCAGGCGAGCGCGTTGCGCTCCAAGGCGGCCACCTTCACCATCAGCACCACCGGCCACACCATCCTCTTCAACTCGCCGGACATCGGCTTCGCCATCCTCGTCAACAACATCGGCAACGTCGTCGTCGGCGTGAGTGCGCGGAGTTCCACGGCTGTCGAAGGAGCGATGGCTGTGATACCGGAAGTCGTCGTTATCCAGGGCTTCTATCTGATCACTAGTTATGCATGTTCTTATGAACTGTTTGACGTTTTTTTCACTAGCACTTTACTCATGTTAGAGTGGGTTTTATTGTTTATATGAATAAGGGTGCCCGCTTGTACAGTTTTACATTAAGTGCAAAGATGGTCTCCGAATACTGGAGTGCCCAAGCATCCCACAGGCATCCCGATGCCCTCAAGTGAATCCCACCGACATGCTCACTGTGGCGAAATATTCATCTGGCCAACAGGTTCGGTGGCCGCTCGATATCGGGCCGTTCCGAGCCTGCACTGACATGCCGCTCTGATCTTGGCTCAGGTCAACAACAAACACTTCGAGGCGGTACGCGGACTGTGCGGCGACTTCGACGGCAACAAGTACAACGACAAACAGACGCCGGCCGGCCAGCTGGCCGACTCGACCGCGGAGTTCGGCGACAGCTGGGCGATCGTCGACGAGACGGAAGCGGCCAGCTGCGAGCCGGAGACCTGCCAACACTCCAAGGAGGCCTTCACCATCTGTCAGAATATCAGGTGTGTGTCGGGAGGCGCGCCACCGGGTCGGCATGCCTGGCCATGTGTGGTCGCGAGGAGGATACATAACTCGCTGCCGTGCCGACGCTACGGGATCACGGTTCGTGCGAAGAATAACGTAAACATCGAACCAATCACCAAGGTGGATTATAATTCGACTGTGTACTTTTAGCTTGGAGCCATACTGTCAATGCTTCGACAATACCGCCCGCCTCCACACTACAGACGCTATCTGCCATCCACCAGCAAATCGCTACTCTCTGTGCTCTGACCCGATGAATATGCTTTTGACCTCCGCTGTTTTCTAAACCCTACGGATGTCATGGGTCTCACTTATTCTGAGCTTCACTGATTTTATCTGCAAAGTTATCTTATCTAAGCTCTCTGTATACAGTACTTTCTCATCGACTCGCGAGCTTAAATGATCTCTGTCATTCTCTGGCACTCCATAACACATTTTCGCTCCGCCCTTCCGCTCTTTGAGCATTGTTAACACTTGTTTTTAGCCGGTTTGTTTTGCCTCAACGACCCGCACCCACCCAATTTTCCCATGCTCAGCTCCCATCGAAACGGCCTTTATTTCTGCCTTGTCTTATGTGACCTTCACCACTTACATTGTCCGAAGTGGCATCCATTTATCTTTTGACTATGTGACCTTTATCCTCCTCTGACCTCTTCAAACAGGTCAGATGCGAAATAGTCAATGAACCTGTCTTGCAGTGTCTTCCACGCCAACTGAACTGGTCGGTGACAACCTACCCTTTCATACTTTGTCTAAACTTTGTCTATGGGGTAGACTCTGTCTTAGTATCTTACTTCCTGAACACGATTATTATAATTGTATGTTTATCTGACCAGCAGTTTGTCCTGTAAGTATGACGTCATGCCACAAACTGGTCTCTTCAAATTGGAATGGAATCTCTGGAATGCGGGAAATATGTGTTGCATCCTGAACTTGCTATAAGGTGGAAAGATATAATATTTTATCGCAAAAGTATCAAAATATTTATGTCAGAATGTTCAAAAATATTTTTATTGCACAAATTTGGCGTAAATTTGCGATTTGTGGGGAACATCCCTCTGTCAATTGTCTTCAAACATATATTTTTTTAATTATATGCAGAATTTCACCCCAGGAACATTGATCAACAGATTGGGACCTCAACTCGAACAGTATGAAAAAACAAATACGAAAATACAGGCGAGCGGTAATCTCGTAAATGTAATCGTGCTGGGTGCTTAACACGCGCCCTGGAGGGCCTCTGAAAATAACGCGCCCTGGAGGGGGGGGGGGCGGATTCCGCCCCCCCCTAAGATCTCAGCTCCTATGAAGGCTAGGGAAACGAAATTCACAGGATGGATGGGCACGATAGTGAACTTTATTGTGTGCAAAGTTCATGACCTTAGGTCAATTATCTTCAAGGTCAAATGAGGTCAAAATAGCAAAATTTTGCGGTTTTGCGTGGCTTGCCTTGTCATTGTTATGGATCGCTGTGGTTGTGTTTAAATGCTCCAAAATTCGCATTAATGATGTTTTGGACACTACCAATGATGCAATACAGATGTCAGATCCGCCATTTGACCTCAGGTCACCTATATAGGAGCACTTTATTAGGTCATTACCTGCTCCAGTTACCGGATTTCGGGATGTATAGGGAGTAACATGTAAAGTGACATCAATCGCATGATAGTCATTTGCATTTATGACACATTCTAGTTGACCAAGTTTGACTCCATTAGCCTGTCATGAACTTGACCTGACTTGACCTCGCCGACCTAACATGACTTTTAAATTGTATAGCATAACAATATGCATCAAACAAGTCGCTAGTGTTGTCAAGAACACTTCCCTATTGCCAATATACGGGAAGCGCATCAGCGCCGATTTTTGTGGTCTGGCGCTGCGAATTGTTTTTATTTTAACGGCTCCTAACTTGAAAACCTCTCGGCCGATTTCCACTTTTCTTGCTTTAAGCAATGCGCCGGTCATTTCTGAGCAGGTACGCGATAAATTAGGCGCATATCAGCCGATACAATATGGAGTTATGTACGAAATATCGGAAGGATTGGCGGATTTCGCCATACCCCCTCTAGGACGTGTGTTAACCTGTTATGAACTTGACCTGACTTGACCTCGGTGACTTGTCATGACTCTGGAACAATGTAGCATGACAATGTACATCAAACAAGTCGCTAGTTTTGCCAAGAACACTTCCTTTTTGCTAATATACCGGAAGCGCATCATCGACGATATTTGTGATCTGACGCTGATAATTGTTTTTGACTTTAGCGACCCCTACCTCGAAAAAGTTTCCGTCGATTTTCAATTTTCTTACTTCAAACAACGCGCCGATCATTTATTGGCAGGTACACAAACAATGGCGTATATCAGCCGGTAAAATCTGAAGTTATCTACGAAAAACCGGAGGGGTGGGCGGATTTCGCCCCCCCCCCCCTCCAGGGCGCGTGTTAAGATAATCCCACAGAGGAAATATGAGTTAAATTTGTATGGTTCAATGTCGGATTGTACACCCCCTCACCCCGGTTAAGTTGCCATGACATGAGTCTGTAGTCAAACGGGTTGCGAGGTGGAGGCCGCACGGGTTTACGGCTGACAATTCGACTTGAGAGAGTGCGAACGCCATTTTGCAATCCAGCTGAGTTCGTGCTCAGATAGTTAAGAGTGTTTTGTGCTGTGATAGTTTTTTCTTCATGCTGAGGGTTTTTCCTCATATATTCTGGTAGATTCTGTTTCCTTTGGCTACTTGAGCTCAGTCCACACCCCGATTCTATTAGTGTTCGGCTTGTTGTGACCCGTGAGCTGGGCGCGGCGGCGATTCCCGCAGGCTGGTGCCATTCTCGCGGTGCCACTCGTCTGTGCCGCCCGATTCGTTCATCTCGTCCTGTCTGGAGACGACGTGCGCCTGCCTGGACTCGGGCCTCGACGCGCAAGAGTGTCGCTGCACCGCGCTCACCGCCTACGTCACCGAGTGTCTCAGTCTGGACGCGTCCGTCGACCTGAGCTCGTGGCGCACCAAGCACCAGTGTCCGTCCGAGTGTCCCCCGGGCGAGGTGAGATCACGAGACAGGACGGTGTCCGTAGGTGTCACGACGGCCGTGTCTGCAGCGGGCCACAGTGCATCTGACTCCCGCTACAACCGCGCTGGCGACGTGACTGGTGGTGACGCCCGTCACCGCCGTGCTGATGACGTGACTGGTGGTGGCGTGACTGGTGGTGACGCTGGTGACGTGACTGGTGGTGACGCCCGTCACCACCGTGCTGATGACGTGACTGGTGGTGGCGTGACTGGTGGTGGCGTGACTGGTGGTGGCGTGACTGGTGGTGGCGTGACTGGTGGTGGCGTGACTGGTGGTGGCGTGACTGGTGGTGACGCTGGTGACGTGACTGGTGGTGACGTGACTTGTGGTGGCGTGACTGGTGGTGACGCCCACTACCACCGCGCTGGCGACGTGACTGGTGGTGACGCTGGTGACGTGACTGGTGGTGACGTGACTGGTGGTGACGTTGCTGGTGATGGCGTGACTGGTGGTGGCGTGACTGGTGGTGGCGTGACTGGTGGTGGCGTGACTGGTGGTGACGCTGGTGACGTGACTGGTGGTGACGTGACTTGTGGTGGCGTGACTGGTGGTGACGCTGGTGATGTGACTGGTGGTGACGTGACTGGTGGTGACGTTGCTGGTGATGGCGTGACTGGTGGTGGCGTGACTGGTGGTGACGTGACTAGTGGTGGCGTGACTGGTGGTGACGTGACTAGTGGCGACGTGACTGGTGGTGACGCCCGTCACCGCCGTGCTGATGACGTACTGGTGGTGGCGTGACTGGTGGTGGCGTGACTGGTGGTGACGCTGGTGACGTGACTGGTGGTGACGCCCGTCACCACCGTGCTGGTGACGTGACTGGTGGTGACGTGACTGGTGGTGATGCCCGTCACCACCGTGCTGGTGACCTGACTGGTGGTGACGTGACTGGTGGTGACGTGACTGGTGGTGACGCCGCCGCGCTTTGGTGACTGGTCAGCTGCAGATGTCGTCTCCCCGTCCCAGGCCGATGTGCTCGCTAGTGGCGAGCCGACATCGCAGGGAGTCACAGACGCCCGCCAGCCTGGTCGATGATCCGTTCCCATGATGGCACTGAAAACACAGGACCACCGTTTTCCACACCGCTGGCTGGCTCAATGAGTGGAGCTCATCAGCTCAACTCGGCTCGTTTCTTGCAAGTTAATTATCCATGCAACGCTTTCACTGCTCAATATCTGGAGCTATGCAAAAATGCTGCTGTTTTCTTTTAGTGCATATCTCAGACGAGATCGTAGTTTTCACGTATCCGCGTTCGAATGGCCGTAACCACGCTATGCATACCATTTTAGCCCGTGTCTGACTGTTTCCCTGTCTACAAGTGTACTGCGACTGTTGCCATGTTGGCAGGTGTACCGCGATTGTTGTCCTGTCAGCTGGTGCACTATGGCTGTTGCCATGTTGCCATGTGTACCGCAACTGTTGCCTGATGCCAGGTGTACCGCGACTGTTGCCCTGTCAGCTGGTGCACTGTGGCTGTGTTGCCCTGTTGCCAGATGTACCGCGACTGTTGCCCTGTCAGCTGGTGCACTGTGGCTGTTGCCCTGTTGGCAGGTGTACCGCGACTGTTACCCTGTTGCCAGCTGTACCGTGACTGTTACCCTGTTGCCAGCTGTACCGCGACGGTTATCCTGTGGGAAGGTATTCCGCGACTGTTACCCTGTTGGCAGGTGTACCGCGACTGTTACCCTGTCGCCAGGTGTACCGCGACTGTTACCCTGTTGGCAGGTGTACCGCGACTGTTACCCTGTTGGCAGGTGTACCGCGACTGTTACCGGCCCACGTGCGAGCCCAGCTGCGACCGACTGGAACCGTGCGACATCCTGCCCGACATCTGCTTCCAGGGCTGCTACTGTCCGGACGGCCAGGTCCGCCAGCAAGACCGGTGTGTCGACCCCATCGAGTGTCGGGACTGTGAGTAGTGTCGGGACTGTGAGTAGTGTCGGGACTGTGAGTAGTGTCGGGACTGTGAGTAGTGTCGGGACTGTGAGTAGTGTCGGGACTGTGAGTAGTGTCGGGACTGTGAGTAGTGTAGGGACTGTGAGTAGTGTCGGGACTGTGAGTAGTGTCGGGACTGTGAGTAGTGTCGGGACTGTGAGTAACACACCGAGCTACGCGACCGTCACACATTGTCACCGCTGGCACAGCAAACCCACAGTATGCACTGCTGCATGGCCATCACAACTGACACACAGCTGCTACACAGCTGCCATTCAACTGTCACGTGGCCGATACGCGGCCGTCACAGCTGGCTCATGTCCGTAACACGACCGTCACAGCTGGCCCATGTTTGTCACATAACCGTCACAGTTGGCCCATGTCCGTAACACGGCCGTCACAGCTGACCCATGTCTGTCACATGGCCGTCACAGCTGGCCCATGTCTGTCATATGGCCGTCACAGCTGGCCCATGTTTGTCACACAGCCGTCACAGCTGGCTCATGTCTGTCACACGGTCGTCACAGCTGGCTTATGTCCGTCAAATAACCGTCATGGCTCAAGAAAATATATGAAAGGAGGGTTGCAATGTGCCTCATTGCAGTCAATATCATGACATATCGTTTCCCTCATCTGCTTTTATGGTTCAACAGGGACATGGAAGAGATGGTAGGGAGTGAGGGGCAAGCTCCATTTTTACTCGGACTAGTGGTTAAAATGATGAAAATTAGGGGTCACGAGCCTCTCAATCTCCACGCTCTTAAACTTTGAGTTAGAAAGTTGCAATTGTGCAACCTCCTCGAAGGGCTGCTAAGCAGAATGAATACTTTTCCTTATTGCTTACTACACTGATGCAAGCCCTCCCATCTCCACTCCACAGGCTTCATACTTATGTTTTCAAAGCAAATTTTACACATCGCTTAGCCGAACGCTCGGGATTCCTGTCACGGTTCCCACGACACCAATGCCATGATTGTCAGAGTCCTCCTGATAGTGTGTGTCTATCAATAATAGTCCAGGAAACCGTGGACCCCAGCTCCAGACGGCTGCGCTCGGGTCAGATCGTATTCAACATTGGCATCAGATTGATTCGAGTGCGATGTATTGATGCGGGAATCGATGTGCTTCAGGCCAGTGTGGGGTGTATCCGGGAGGCAGCTTTGAGTCGTTCGATAAGGAGGAGCGGATTCTGAAGACCAACTGCACGTATCTGGCGGCTGGTCGTGAGGAACCCAACGGCAAATACAATTTCAAGGTAATGCACCAGGATGTTCCAGACGGCACAAACCATGCGGGCAAACCCTGCTTTATGGATTTGTGAAAAACTAAATATGCTTAGAACACTCGAGTCTCGTATCTCCTGGACCCGATCACAGACTGCTCTGTTCTGCTGGACCCGATCACAGACTGCTCTGTTCTGCTGGACCCGACCACAGACTGCTCTGTTCTGCTGGACCCGACCACAGACTGCTCTGTTCTGCTGCACGGGAACACAGACTGTTCAGTTTTGCATTTGTTTGACCTGATCCTGGGTTGCTTTGTCTTGTGTCTGCTTGACCTAGCCCTGTTCTTTTCTGTGTTTGCTTCACCCGACCCCAGGCCGTTCGTCCTGAGTGTGTTCGACCTGACCCTGGGCTGTTCCGTCCTGTGTCTGCTTCCCCCGACTCCATACTGCTCCGTCCTGAGCGTGCTCGACCTGACCCTGGGGTGTTCTGTCCTGTGTCTGCTTCCCCCGATCACAGGCCGTTCCGTCTTGAGCGTGTTCTACCGGACCCTGATCCTGTTCTGCCCTGTGCCTGCCTGACCGTATCATGGGTTGTTCTGTCCTGCGTCTGTTTGAGCTGACCGCGATCGTCAGGTGCTGGTGGACAGCAACAACTGCCGCACCACCTACGGCAGCGTGGTCACCTGCTCCACGGACGTGCTTGTCCAGTGGGCCGACCACGAGGTGGCCATGAGGCGCTCTGGCAGTCTGGTGAGTGCTCCGCTGCCGGCTCGCGTGCGCTGCCGTATCGGCCAGCTTGGCTAGAGCTGAGTGGCACAGTCGCAACTCAGAGGCCGCATTGTGTATACTAACAGAGTCGTACGCCACGAAGATGTTGGGCGACCGGCGGCGACAGTGCTTTGCTGTCGTTCGCAAGGTCTGTAATGGTTATTGTGTGAGGGTGTGAGCTTGAGACTATGCGTTCGAAGATTTTTCTATTAAGTCACGCCCTCAGAAAACTTTTGGTGGACATCGTGTCGTTGAATAGCCACTTTGTGGACAGTTTTCTCATCTTTTTGAGAAGTATGGAAAAACGGAACCTATTTTTTTCCACATGAATGTACGCTTGGATCTACCTCTAGACGTGACGTCACATGGGAAACTGATCACACTCTAAACAAAGACGTGCTTCGAGTTTTCCTAAAGGAACGCTACAAAATGTTCCTCATGCTTTTGGCATGAAACGAACAGTAACTACTACATATCTAGAGCATAGTTACAGCGTGTGGATAGGCAATTCCACAAGCACCGTCGCTAAAGTAATCGAACAGTGATTGACGAAACGTGAGGTCAGGATATGACACGGACGCTGATTGGTCAGTGTCCCCACACTGTGACGGAGGCCAGCAGTCGCTGCAGCAGACTAAGCCACACTAACAGCACCCTGCTGCTGCTGTCCTAGCCGTCACTGCTCACGCGTCCTAGAGACCACAAAACATTGGCCGACCCACCGAGCCTCTCCTACTTTGCGCTCGTAAAGATGCTTCAGCTAACTCGCTCTCTCGCTGCAAAGAAGACAGTACGTCCACATGGATGTCGAGCACGCGTGAGTTCAGGAGATCGGTGGCTACTACGATGAAGCCCATCTTCGGAACATTTTGATGGTAAGAAGCTCGCCAAAGTCTCGCCTCGTCTTTTCTCATCTCTCCTTCTCTATCCATCCGTGACATGCTTATCAACTGCGACATGGTGCACCGAGCAATACGACTGACAGGTGCTCCTTCACATTGGACTGCGCCGCTCACCACGAACACCACCCACTGACACACTTCCCTCCTTCTCTCTTTCTTTCTTTCGCTCTTCCACGCCCCATCCCCAGAGGCGGGACCGGGTCGGCAAGGTCAGGAGGAGGCGCGCAGCCGACGACACGGACGTGGGCGCTCTGCACAAGAGAATCTCGCGCCTCAGTCGCAAGATGGTGCGCATGCAGCAGAAAGGCAAGCCGGTGCCGTTCAGGTACGTGGCGCGGATGACGCGATTCCTGGCGCGGCTGCGCGCTCTGCAGGGCGGGGAGACGCAGCGAGCGACGCCGGCGCCGCGGACGACGCCCGCGCCGCTCGTCGTCGTCACCGTCACCGCCACTATGCCGACGCTAGTGTTGCCGACTCCTGCGTCGCCACGAAACGGCGCGCGCCGCGCCAGTGCGCCTCTCACCATGGAGCGGCTCGGCTCCATCGCCGACGCCCTGGACCGGCACGCACACTACCGGCCCGACGATCCGGTGTCGCGCGCCTTCGCGCGAGCCAACGCCATCCAGGAGCGCAGCTCCGAGTTGGGACTGCGCGCGCTGATCCGGCTGGTGCGTCGCTACAGAAGCGAGATCGACCAGATTATGAACGTGCCGGCGACTGGAGATCCGTGGACGACACCTGCCACCACCACGACCACCACCACGACCACCACCACGACAACCACCACGACAACCACCACGACAACCACCACGACAACCACCACGACCATGATGGGCGACGCGCCGCTCGCCACCGAGTCGCTGGTGGTGGCTGCTCGCCGAGGCCGCGGTCCCGGCCGCCGCCGCACCACCCCGGCTGCCCGCCACGCAGAGGTGGCGCCACGGCCAGCGCCGGTGGCGCTGCCTCTGTCCGCGCCACCGCAGAGGCGGCGGCCGGCCGCTGCTTCGCAGGTAAACTCGTGTCACGGGCCCGTGCCTGCGGCAGGTGGGTAGCGGTCGTCACGGCTGCAGTAGGATGAGCGCATGGACAAGCTGACGCATGCTTGCCGTTCCCGAGATAGCGATTGTGAGAGAATAGTCAGGCGTATTGCGGAGAGGATCGCACGCGTGACGAGCGTATTCATAGCCAGTGCTAATGCAGCATGCAACATGAAGCCATAATGATGGTAGGCACGCCATTTGATAGTTACCCATCTAAAACTTTAGGTAGATAACTCGTACGTAGTTCTCTACCTCAAACTAAGCGCATTTCCACATCGAAGAACAGCCTTCAAAAAGTGTGCGAAACGGTCACTTCCAATTCAACGTGCCACTTATTTTTACACATCGAACTCAAGGCCTGGAAACATTGATGTGAACCGCACGTATGCTACAGCTTACCGCCTGGGGAAGATGCGCTAGAAATCCTTCGTCAGACCACCTCTGTCCATGCATCTTACCGCCTGAGGAAGGTGCGCTAGAGGTCATTCGTCAGACCATCTATGTCCATGCATCTTACCGCCTGAGGAAGATGCGCTAGAGGTCATTCGTCAGACCATCTATGTCCATGCATCTTACCGCCTGAGGAAGGTGCGCTAGAGGTCATCTATGTCCTGCATCTTACCGCCTGAGGAAGGTGCGCTAGAGATTATTCGTCAGACCATCTATGTCCATGCATCTTACCGCCTGAGGAAGGTGCGCTAGAGATTATTCGTCAGACCATCTATGTCCATGCATCTTACCGCCTGAGGAAGATGCGCTAGAGGTCATTCGTCAGACCATCTCTATCCATTCATTTTCTGACGAGCCACATGTCGACAGATTGAGGTATTCGTGGACGATGCTATGGTGGAGGGCTTCTACCACGAGTACAACTGGGGCTCGGTGGCGCAGCCGCCCAAGGGCTCTGTGCTGCTGTCGGTGCCCGCCCTGCACCTGGAGGTCAGCCTGCACCCGGTGTCTGGCGCCCTCTCCGTCCGCCTCCCGTCCAAGCTCTACGGCGGCAGCGTCGGCGGCGTGTGTGGTGAGCTTGAACCCAACGAGTTGGCCGGAAACACGACGGGTAGAATGCGCTGAGGGTTGGTTGACATGTTAGTTAGTTAGTTATTTGGGCTTAGGGGCGCTTCGACTGTTGGTTGACATGGATGTGAGGTTCCGGCAACGAAATATCCCTTGAGGGGTGGTGTGGCTAAATGATCGGAGACCTTTAGATGCTGGCCACGAAAGGATGGGTCAATGATGAAGTGTCCGTGCCAAATGAAGTGTTCCTGACAAATTATATTTTCAGGCCATTGTACTTCCGCGTCGCGCGATAGCAAAGTCGTCTTGCCCATTTTGCTGCTTTTTAACTCCGGTAGTGTGACCCACAGTCTGTTAAACCTAACATCTGCACGCGTTAAGCATATCACACATGGTGAGAACACAGAGCAATGGGAGCATAATTTCATTGACGTTTCAACATCGCACATTGCCGCATCCACCATTCCAGCTGCACCGCGGCGAACCGGGCTCGCTCACCGTCCCCACACCCGCCAACGGTGACACCAGCATCCCCACCCCACGTGACACTTCGTCCGTGGCAACCCTCACGTCACGTGACAGCAGGCCACCAGCCGTCCCCCCCCCACCCCAGCGCCACCGGACGCGTGAGACGCACCACGCCGCTGCCAGCAACACGGAGGGTCAGAACGGCTGCCCGCTGACTACAGCTCCCTGCGAAACCACCCTCAGCTGGCTGTAGCCGCTGACGGATGCGTGTTTCGTCTACAGCACCAGCACAGTGCTTCCTCACATTATCACTTCAAAGCCATGCAACACCTGCCGTGACACTTCAAATGTGGGACATTGTTTTGCCTTATATGCCAGTATTTTCCATGAACATTTGGCCACATTGTGAGCATGGCGGACGCAGCTCTGTATGGCCCGGTCTCACCTGTCGCCGTCGACAAGATGCCGCCCAGTTCAGGACCTACACCACACGGCAGGCAACTGCGACGGCAGTCCGGACGACGAGGCGGCTACCCAGCCGTCCCACTGGCTGCTCGACCACGACGAGCCGGCCTCGTGCGTGGCCGAGACGCCCGAGTGCCTGCCGCCGCCGGCCGAGCTCGACCCGTGCCAGAAGATGCTGGACGACGCGCTGTTCGGCTCCTGCCACCTGCTGGAGGATCCCGAGCCGTTCGTGGCCGCCTGCCAACGGCGCATGTGAGTCGCACGCTTCGTGGGTGAGAATCAGACGGCCTGTAGTGGGTGGTGAGAGCCAGCTGGCCTGCAGTGGGTGGTGAGCGTCGAACGGCCTGTAGTGGGTCATGTGAGTCGGACGGCCTGTAGTGGGTGGTGAGAGCCAGCTGGCCTGTAGTGGGTGGTGAGAGCCAGCTAGCCTGTAGTGGGTGGTGAGAGCCAGCTGGCCTGTAGTGGGTGGTGAGAGTCAGCTGGCCTGTAGTGGATTATGTGAGTCAGACGGCCTGTAGTGGGTCATGTGAGTCGAACGGCCTGTAGTGGGTGGTGAGAGTCGGATGGCCTGTAGTGGATCATGTGAGTCGAACGGCCTGTAGTGGGTCATGTGAGTCAGACAGCCTGTAGTGGGTGGTGAGAGTCAGACGGCCTCCAATCAAACGGCCAAGGGAACCAGTCGTGTCCGCTGCAGTAGCTGTTGCCGAACTTCTTGGACGAGCCACCGTCCGGGGCCAGACTTAACAGGCCGCTTCACCGGCTGTGGCCGAGCCATTCAAACCGGGAAATCAGTACACCAGACTGTCCAGAGCAGTCGCCACACTGTGTACACTACAGATGCAACGACCCCCCCCAATTCATCCACCCTCCTCACTCTCCTCCCCCGCCCACAGAATAGGACAACCGCTCACATCCGGCCACCCAGGTGGCGATCGCTCCCCTAGATGTGCACTTCTCACATGATCGCACTTCTCACATCCGTCCACCGACGTGACAACCATTCCCCTCCCCGGTCCCCAGATGTGGAGACCGCTCACATCCGTCCACTTTCCCCACTCTCCCCGTCCACATATGTCACGACCGCCCACACCTGTCCACCCACGTGACGATCGCTCCCCTCCCTTCCGTCCACAGGTATGACGACCGCTCACATCCGTCCATCAGCGTGACGGCCGTCCCTCTCCCCGGTCCCCAGAAGTGGCGGCCGCTCACATCTGTCCATCCACGTGACGATCGCTCCCCTCCCTTCCGTCCACAGGTATGACGACCGCTCACATCCGTCCACCAGCGTACGGCCGTCCCTCCGGTCCCCAGAAGTGGCGGCCGCTCACATCTGTCCATCCACGTGACGATCGCTCCCCTCCCTTCCGTCCACAGGTATGACGACCGCTCACATCCGTCCACCAGCGTGACGGCCGTCCCTCTCCCCGGTCCCCAGAAGTGGCGGCCGCTCACATCTGTCCACCTTGCTCACTCGCCCCCGTCCACAGATGTGACGACCACTCGCATGATGTGTGCGACGAGCTGGAGCTGTACGCGCGCCACTGCTACGAGCGCGGCCTGTGCGTCCAGTGGCGGTCCCAGGAGCTGTGCGGCCGCGGCTCCAACTGCCCGCCCACCATGGAGTACCACCAGTGCACCGGCACGTGCCTCAAGAGCTGCGACAAACGCGACTGTCCGCTCCTCGAGCAGGACGGCTGCTTCTGCCCCGAGGGTCAGGTCCGTGCGCACTCTCGCGCTCAGGTGCTGCAGTGAGGGCTGGTGGTGTAACGCCGCGCGTGTGTGGTCTGACGAGTCGTGGCGTCTTGAAAATCCATGTGTGGCAATCTTGGTTCGGACAAAGGTCGGAGCTAGCATCGAGTGCATCGTCTGTGATGTGTGTCTGGGCGCGCTGCTGTGTGCATCATATGTGACGCGTCTCGACTCGACACGGTCGGCCACACCTCCCCAGGTGTTCGAGGACGGCGTCTGTGTGGACGAGAACCAGTGCAAGTTCTGCGACGAGGAGGGGCACCGGCCAGGGGACAGCTGGCGGCCCGACAACTGCACCAGCTGTCGCTGTCTGGCGTCCGGCTCCTCACAGTGTACATCGGTGGGTGTGAGGTGCTGCTGTGTTGACTGTGGCGCTGCCGCTACCGGACTCGTACGAGACGGAAGATGTGCTGTGACAATCCCTCCAGGTGGTGTTTGTCGGTGAAGACGGACACCCGGAACGAGTATTGGCGTTCCCCCTCATATTGAGGGGTAACGCCAGTGAGCGAATAGCTGGTCCGTGCTGATGACCTCATGGGCTCCGGATGGTGGAACTTGACCCTTGGTCTCCCACACACCCTCCAGTGGTGTGCCTTCACCTTTACGCTCTCATTTGTAACCAATTAGCCGACCTGTCCCCTGACAGGTCCACAGTGCTGAAGCTTGACCCATGACTCGCGTGTGTCCGCTGAGGAGTGCAGACTGACTGGTGGAGGCCGGCGTGCCCAGCAGGTGGCTGAACGCTGACCGCTGCGCGTGCCCCGTCAGGTGGAGTGTCCAGCGCCGACGGCGCTCATGTGTCACGAGGGCCAGATGGCCGTGGAGCTGGCAGGCACCGGCAGCCAGTGCTGTCCGCCGCGCTACGAGTGCCGCCAGCTAACCACCACCACCACGGAGGCGCCGCCGCCGCCGCCCGTCTTCTGCCCGGCCGTGGTGACGCCCACCTGCGACCCGGCAGAGGGCAAGCTGGTCGAGCACATGGTGGTCAACGGCTGTCCGGTGGCGCTGTGCGTGTGCGTGCCGGCCGACCGGTGCCCGCCGCTGGAGCGGCTGCGCCAGCTGAAGCCGGGCGAACGCGTGCACAACCGCACCAAGACGTGCTGTCCGCTGGCCGAGATCCGGTGCGACTCTAGCGCGTGTCCGCCGCCGCCCGGCTGTCCGGCCGACTTCCTGCTGCACACGCCGGCCGAGTCGGCGGCCGACTGCTGTCCGCCTCAGTACTGCCGCCAGCCGCCCGACACCTGTCTGGTGCGGCTGGACGTGGCCATCGACATCCGCGCCATCACGGCCGACAACACGGACGGCTTCGTGGTGAAGCGCGCCGGCGACGTGTGGTCAGACGGCTTCTGCAACAACTGCACGTGCCGCGCCGTGCCCGACGGCGAGCCGCGCTACCAGCCCGTCTGCGTGGAGCTGGCCTGCCCGCGGCCACCGACCGCCGACCTACGCGACTACGTCTACGACGAGGACGACGACGACGACGACGAGTGTTGCCCGCGGCAGATTCGTGTCGCCTGTCGGGACAACGGAAGGGTAAGCTAATGTCGCCGGGACAACCGCAAGGTGGTGCGTCGCCAGCAGGGCAGTGGCCCGGTGTGCTGTGAGACCGACAATTTGACGGCACAAGTGACGCAATATGCCCGTCACTCTTCGGCGACGTTATGGTGAATATCACCATGCGGTTTGCCGTTGCCGGTTTGTCGTGCCGTGACGGCCACCCTGCCGTTCTTGCACCCTGCTGGACCAATGCCGATGTCACCAGTCCACCGTCAGACCCCCTCGTGGTTATGGGAAATTGATGTTGGCGGTAGGGGTTGGGGGAGTCATAGACGGGCCAACAGAGACTTTGCATCCATTTCTGCTAGTTTGTATCCCAAACACTCAGAAGTCTTTGGATTTAAACCACATTATTTAGCGACTCGGCGTTGGTGAGGGGGGGGGGGGGGGTGCTCTGATGCTCCCCTTCCCCGACCACCCGTGGCAACGTCTATGCACTAACTCGACCGGTGTCACAGGAGGCCGGAGAGACGGGGGAGGGGGCAGCTGGAGCACCCCGGTGTCACCAAGCTGACCGGTGGCGCATGAGTACCAGGCCGGGGGACGTGGTCTCAGCTGGAGCACCCCGGTGTCACCAAGCTGACCGGTGGCGCATGAGTACCAGGCCGGGGGACGTGGTCCCAGCTGGAGCACCCCGGTGTCACCAAGCTGACCGGTGGCGCATGAGTACCAGGCCGGGGAGACGTGGTCCCAGCTGGAGCACCCCGGTGTCACCAAGCTGACCGGTGGCGCATGAGTACCAGGCCGGGGGACGTGGTCCCAGCTGGAGCACCCCGGTGTCACCAAGCTGACCGGTGGCGCATGAGTACCAGGCCGGGGGACGTGGTCCCAGCTAGACCAGGCCGGTGTCACCAAGCTGACCGGTGGCGCATGAGTACCAGGTCGGGGAGACGTGGTTCCAGCTAGACCAGGCCGGTATAGCTAACCTGACCGGTGTCACAGGAGGCCGGAGAGACGGGGGAGGGGGCAGCTGGAGCACCCCAGTGTCACCAAGCTGACCGGTGTCGCAGGAGTACCAGGCCGGGGGACGTGGTCCCAGCTAGACCAGGCCGGCATAACTAACCTGACCGGTGTCGCAGGAGTACCAGGTCGGGGAGACGTGGTTCCAGCTAGACCAGGACGGTGTCACTAACCTGACCGGTGTCGCAGGAGTACCAGGCCGGGGGACGTGGTCCCAGCTAGACCAGGCCGGCATAACTAACCTGACCGGTGTCGCAGGAGTACCAGGTCGGGGAGACGTGGTTCCAGCTAGACCAGGCCGGTGTCACTAAACTGACCGGTGTCGCAGGAGTACCAGGCCGGGGGACGTGGTTCCAGCTAGACCAGGCCGGTGTCACTAAACTGACCGGTGTCGCAGGAGTACCAGGTCGGGGAGACGTGGTTCCAGCTAGACCAGCTCGGTGTCACTAACCTGACCGGTGTCGCAGGAGTACCAGGTCGGGGAGACGTGGTCTCAGCTGGACCAGCTCGGTGTCACCAAGCTGACCGGTGGCGCATGAGTACCAGGCCGGGGGACGTGGTCCCAGCTAGACCAGGCCGGTATAGCTAACCTGACCGGTGTCGCAGGAGACCAGATCGGGGAGACGTGGTCTCAGCTGGACCAGCTCGGTGTCACTAAACTGACCGGTGTCGCAGGAGTACCAGGCCGGGGGACGTGGTCCCAGCTAGACCAGGCCGGCATAACTAACCTGACCGGTGTCGCATGAGTACCAGGTCGGGGAGACGTGGTCCCAGCTAGACCAGGCCGGTGTCACTAAACTGACAGGTGTCGCATAAGTACCAGGTCGGGGAGACGTGGTTCCAGCTAGACCAGCTGGGTGTCACTAAGCTGACCGGTGTCGCAGGAGTACCAGGTCGGGGAGACGTGGTTCCAGCTAGACCAGACCGGTGTCACTAAACTGACCGGTGTCGCAGGAGTACCAGGTCGGGGAGACGTGATCCCAGCTAGACCAGCTCGGTGTCACTAACCTGACCGGTGTCGCAGGAGTACCAGGTCGGGGAGACGTGATCCCAGCTAGACCAGGCCGGTATAGCTAACCTGACCGGTGTCGCAGGAGTACCAGGTCGGGGAGACGTGGTCTCAGCTGGACCGGGGCCGACCTGTGGATGCCTGCGTCCTATGGGAGTGCGCCAGAGATGAGAACCAGGGCCTCGTCAAGGTGCCGAGCCGAGAGAAGTGCGTCGAGGACTGCCGACCGGTAGGTGTCGCTTCACAGGGCACGGGGAAGAGCCATGTTTGTATTAATCATACGACAATTACGAAAAACCGTCGTCAATTTATAATCGCAGCCCATTTAAACCTTACAGTACACCGACATTTCCTAATCCTAGTATTGCGTGGAAACTTCATCATCACAAACTTATATTCCGGATTAGACAAACAGATGCGGAAAACCGCCTACCTCCGTCCATCGCTTCACATTCACACTATTTGGACAATTTCCTCAACATTTGTCTCGCTTCAGGTTGACACTACTTTGGACTAATTTGGATTATTTGCCCCTCCCTCCTTTGGCTGATCTTCCAGGTCAGGCCGAGCGGGTCAGTATGGAGATTCTCTCAATGGTCGAGTCGCTGCTGCTGCCACTGGTTTGACCTGGCTTGACCTGACCCACGTTCACAGGGGTATACCTACACCCCGGCGAGGTCCGACTCAGGGGCGTGCTGCGGCCAGTGTGAGCAGACGGCGTGTGTGTCAGGCGGTAAACAGTACGCTGAGGGCGAGGTCTGGAAGTCAGACGACAAGTGTACCGAGTTCAGCTGCGAGAGAGACTTCTTTGACGGCCAGCTGAGCGTGCTGAGCACGGCGTCTCTGTGTCGTGACGTCAGCGATTGTCCGCCGGAGAACCTCTACACGGACGAGACGGGCTGCTGCCAGCGCTGCAACAGGACAGGTGAGACCGCCGCAACCACAGGTGAGACTGCTATCACTGCTGTAGCAGGGCAGGTGAGACTGCCGCAACCACTGCAGCAAGACAGCTGAGACTGCTGTCACTGCTGCAACGGGATAAGTGAGACTGCCGTCACTGCTGCGACAGGATAAGTCAGACTGCTGTCACTGCTGCAATAGGACAAGTGAGACTACTGCCAGCGCTGCCGTAGGACAGGAGAGACTGCTGACAATGCTGCCGCAGGACGGGTAAGACTGCTGACAACGCTGCCGCAGGACGGGTGAGACTGCTGCCAGCTCTGCCGCATGACGGGTGAGACTGCTGTCAACGCTGTCGCAGGACGGGTGAGACTGCTGTCAACGCTGTCGCAGGACGGGTGAGACTGCTGACAACGCTGCCGCAGGACGGGTGAGACTGCTGACAACGCTGCCGCAGGACGGGTGAGACTGATGTGAGTGCTGCAGAAGGACAGGTGGGACTGCTGCCAGCGCTGCAACATGACTGGTGAGACCCAGCAGGAGTGGTTACTCTAATCGTGGACGAGTAAGAAAGGGACAACATCTTCCCCGCTGGTGTTAGGGTCCCTGCTTCACTGGCAAGTGAAGCCGGGACTTGCCACCATCCGCGGTGCACGCCTCGAGTATGGTGGCGCCCGTGACGCATCGAGTATGGTGGCGCCCGTGATGCCTCGAGTATGGTGGCGCCCGTGACGCCTCGAGTATGGTGACACCCGTGACGCCTCGAGTATGGTGGCGCCCGTGACGCCTCGGGTATGGTGGCGCCCGTGACGCCTCGGGTATGGTGGCGCCCGTGACGCCTCGAGTATGGTGGCGCCCGTGACGCCTCGGGTATGGTGGCGCCCGTGACGCCTCGGGTATGGTGACGCCCGTGACGCCTCGGGTATGGTGGCGCCCGTGACGCCTCGAGTATGGTGACGCCCGTGACGCCTCGGGTATGGTGGTGCCCGTGACGCCTCGGGTATGGTGACGCCCGTGACGCTGCCGCTGCTCCTTCACGCTGTTTCTCTTTCGTCAGACAACTGTCACGTGAAGGTGGTGCCGCCGGAGGAGACAGTCGGCATGTTTAAGGAGGGTGACTGCACCAATCTGGAGGTGGTCAGAGGACTGATCCGATGCCAGGGCGCCTGCGACTCGATGGCCTTCTTCGATTCAGGTAAGCTGGTCACGGCTCAGCGATGCCTCGTCTAATTTATTAAATACCCATCAGTGTGTACTGCGGCCGACACTGAAACCGGATTGGCAAGGAGATCGCTGGAGTTCACAGGTTATTTAGTTGTCTGCAACTCGTGGTCGGCATATGCTACTGAATAACTCGTATACACTGATTCAGTCCTGTCAGCCTCAAAACAACCAGCTAGCTTTCCCTCAATAACACCAGCGGCTGCCTGGCTCGCGTCATGATTTGAGGAAGTAAGTGAACCCCTGCCATGTTGGAGCAGACACGTCGTCATGTCCAGTGTTTCCGTACCGTAAAGCCGTTCCGCTGTTCCCGTGCCATAAAGTAGTTCCTCTAATTACCGTATGGCACTAAGGAACCAGCTGCCAAAAACCATTGTCAGTAGCAGCGCATTGAACATCTTTTAAAACAGCCTAGACAATCATTATAAGAATAGATGGCTTGCTTTTCAGTATTCCAGGGAGGGATGATCAACGGATTTGGTGGGCAACTGTTTGAGTGTCCAGAGTACAACCAAGAAGGGCCCTTGTGGCTCATAATTGCACTGACTTTTCACGTCTTCATGTCTTTATGTCCAACTATGTATGTGCCGTCAGGTAGCTCCTCTAACTATATCCGTATCGTCAGGCAGTTCCACTAGCTGCATCCTTACCGCAAGGCAGATCCACCAAGTATGTCCGTACCACCAACTCGCTCCACTAGCCGTGCCCGCCCGCACCGCCAGATTTTCATACGCTCACAATGCGCGCACAGCCGGATGTTGGCGGCACCAGACCGTCCCGCTAACCGCACCGGTGCCGCAGACTCGGCCACCATCCAGTCGGGCTGCAAGTGCTGTGGCGTGACGAGCACGCGCCTGCTGGACCTGGAGCTGACGTGCCGACGAGAGGACCGCTTCGGCCGGAGCCGCACCAGCACCATCTACCAGACGTTCACCGTGCCGGATGGCTGCGCGTGCAGCAAGTGCGACAGCTCGTCCTCGGAGCTGGGCGGCTCGGCCGGCGCCTACTGGCAACAGTCGACGGGCGAGGCGTGGGCGCAGCAATCGGGTCTGCCGTTCCCCGACAACGGCATCGGCGGCGACGTTGACCCCTTCCCCTGGGGCGGCTCCAGCACCGAGGACATCTTCTCGTACCCCAACGGCAAGGACGTGGAGGTGCTGGACACGGCTCGCGGCGCGCAGGGCCGCCACATCTCCGACGGAGACTTCTTCAAGCTGCTGGTGAACCCGGCGCAGCCGGCCGGGCAAGAACACATCGGCGACGGCGAAATCCACTGAATTGGACGCAAAGCCTCCGGGCGAAACCCAAATGAAACCCTGAACTCGTGGAAGTGTCGGATCCACTAAGCAAAGCTCAGAACCGCCGAGTGAAGCTCGGGTAGAGCTTCTGGAGGTCACATCTACTGAGTGGAAATCAGCCACTGAATTCTTAAGATGATGCTTAACACTGGGTAAAGCTAACGAAGACCACACCGTCAGAAGCTCACATACAGCGAACATGACGCATCACATATGCAAAAGAAATGCATCCATGCTTTGACAGGCGTTATGATCTAATGACTGTACACACTCAGAAAATATGGGGTAGGGCTTGTTGAGTTCCCATGCGGGGCGAATCTTCCAGAGGTTTATGGTCGAATGACGCAACTATGACGTTCATGACGCATGACATTGCGGTGCTTTGAATATCATCGTCGTACTTTGTGCATCCTTTGTACATTGTGAGGCATAACTCCTGTGCTTCCTGGACATTGACCGAATGAACGGCAGCACAATGCTAGTGTGAGCCCTAAGCACGAGAGCTCCTCGGTCGTTTGAATTCAGCTCGTTGCATCGATTCCGTGGAGTGAGAATGGCCACATGAATAGTAGCATGTGAAATGTGAAAGCGTATGGTATGCAGGACATTAACGCCGTCTTTCCGGTCAAATCCTGCGACCCTGTCTCGGGGGGAGGGGGGGCGGTTGAAGACCCCGCTTTAAAATCCAAACTAAGCATCGCACGAAAACTAAAGAGGTGTCATCGGAAGGCGCTCGACGAGTAGGGTCGGGGTCCACCATAAAAAAACAACTTTCCCACAAAATTGACGTCACCAGGGGGGCTAGATTGTCACGACTTTTCAAGTCTTACATTATGTTTTTCACTCTGGGGAGTTCATTTTGTGAGATATATGAAAAACATTATTTGGAATGAGAAAAGGACAGCGAACTCGACCGGGGCTATAATATTTTTTGGCCCCCCAAAATATTTTTTTTTGAAGTTTCAAAATTTTGTGTTTTCACGTTTTCTTTAATTTTTCTTTTCCAGTGGGTAGAGGAGATAAAGAAACGTTGTTGGGAGTCAACGTGCCCTAATAAAAATGCTTACTTTAACCAGAATCCTGTATTTGAACCGCAATTTGGCAAATACGCAGAATTTATGTAGTCAAAAACGAAAAACATGAAAAATTCCACTCTTACGTTTCGTTCAATCCGTGAAGATAAGCAAACGCTGAAAGTTTCATTAAAATATCTGTATCCGTTAAAGCGTGACGACTGGTTGAACGTTTTTTGGAGGTGACCTCACTTGACCTTGACTAACTCGTTGACCATTGAGGACCTGACCTAAAAATTTTGAGTCAGCATGTCATATTGATGTGGGAACAGGTATGCAAAATTTGGGCGCACTACCGCGCGCCGTTCGTCCGTTATCCGCGAAAAACCTGAGGGGGGGAGCGGTTGAGGACCCCCCGAGACGGGACGGGTTAAGGAAGGCGCACATCCTAATTTTTCCAGATCCGGGATTTGTTGTGGAAGAAGCCAACAATGACCCGATCTTAATCATGTCTTACTTCATAACTGGCGCGATTGCTAGGGAAAGTTGGCGCGAGATTCGAAACGTCGTTTTCCTCTGTAGGCATGGAGGACTTCAGGATTACGTGACTTAATCAGGGCTGAGCTTAACATGTGCTTGTTTGCCGACAGCTTTTATTGTCATAGGCAGAAAGTCAATAATGCTTGAGGGTAGGCTGTCAGCCTTTTCGGATTAGTTTTGAGGGCTTGTATCCTGTCAGTGCCTGCAACTCAGTGAATCGATGTTGGATTCACATTGTACGTGCGAATATAGCTAGTGTGTTGAAATGTTCGGTAGAGTATAGGCCAAATATACTATTGTTTCGAACGTGCGTCCCTCTCAGAAATAATCCGATAACACTTGAGTCACACTCTCCTTGATATACCCATAGCAAAAGCCGTACAGGGTGAACCGAGATCAGGTGGATTTCTGGAATAATGTGTTCGATCTCCATATCTCAGGCTTGCCAACTTATTGATGAAGAACAGGTGATGTCTAAGCACAAGAGCGGATCCAGGAATGCTCTGTGGGGCACATCTCGTTTTGAGGGACGCCACTTCCTCGAGGCGCCACTGAAAATCTCCAGAGCGGCGCCTTCGGAGGAAAACTCGCTGAGCATAGGGAAGGGGGGGGGGGGAGCGGCTGCATACTGAAGGGCCATTTTGCTCCATGAATTTTGCTGAACAATCCGCGGAGCGCGTGGATGCACCCGAGTTTCGGTCACGATTCTTAATCTTAATGTGGGAAGGGAAGGAATGGGCACCCAGTGCCACCCATGCATTCACACTTGACCAAGACCAATTCCCGTGATTGACCTTGGCCGTGACCAGTGTCATACCTAGGACTTGCGTCAGGAGAGGAACGGATTTTGAATGGGCCCACCTGCCCCAATGTTTCATGCCCCCATATTTCAACCACTATTTTTAACGGGTCATTAAAAAGGTAGTAACCAAATGAATTGTCCTGTGGAGGGGCCCAATCGATCATCATAATATACAAGTCACTAGTCTTGAGAGCCCTCCCCAGTTCAAAGCTTCTTCTGGTATTCATTCACACGTCAGCTCATACTGCTGAAATTACACCTGCATGAATGACGTAAAATGTTCATCTTTCATGCACTTGAGTTCGCCACCACGCCAGTGTTCGGACACGTGCACACGGGCTGATCTACTATGTTGAACGGAGTTGCTACCGCACCCATGCTCCTCAACCGCCTTACATAATTTCATGAAGCATTCAGTAATCGATGCATTTGGATCGATTTGCTTGGACTTTTGAATATGGTGACTCTAACTGTAATGCAGTACTGTTCAATTATCCACTAAATTTGAAGCGACCATTTTGGAAATGGTTGCCGCACCCATGCTGCAAAACGGCTGCACCGAATTTCGTGAAACATTCATCAACCGATGTAGCATAGCCGATTTACGTTTGGGACTTTGCAATATGGTGATTTCGACTTTAACCTAAGGTCGCCAAATACGTATTTGTATTTTTCAATGATTGCCGCATCCATGCCCCGAATATACCAAACTGAATTTAATGAAACCTTCACCAATGAACGTGACGCGGTTGATATACTTGGGATGTTTGTTTATGGTGACTTCTGTTCTGGGATAAGGCCATCAGAAATGCATAAACCCGTTTTCACGGCTTTTTGCCACGCGCGTCCTCCGAAATCAACGTGTCGAATTTCATGAAGCCTTCACCAATCAACGTTGAGTGCTCGATATACACGGGAGCGACGTGTGTAGATCAGATGTGTGTATTTAATACTCATCGGGGCTCTTTTGTTCTTTTAGGACCATATGTCGCTTGTTGCGGTTCCCAGCCTGTTTTCGAAGCCCTTAGTCCGCAAAAGTGATTTCTTCATGTTTTTAGAGCCTCCGCCGTTTGTGAGGTCTTCTGATGTGTATATCTATGGCCACAACGTTTTTTTTTAAAGAAATTTAATCCGAGTTATTGCTGGTGTGGCTTGAGGAGTCAGGCAGAGCTTGTTGCGCAGAGCTTGTTGCGTGAACCCTGGCCCCACCACCCGATCCATGAACTCCAGTTCAACGGCAGAATTTAGACAAAATTTTAACGTGCCGCCAATGTACCGACACGGCCCCCCAGTAGCTGGTCACCGGCCTTATCGGGCCAGCTGTCAACTGACACTCCCAGCCGGGGGCTAAATGCGAGAGCGAGAAGCGACTCGAACCTGTGTTACCAATACAGGGGAGACCAGTGCAGGCCAGCGCTCTAACCAACTGAGCTACCGGGGCAAACGTTGTTCCAAGGAGATGCCCCTTATTGCGAGACTCGGTGCGCTTCAGAGGGCTCCGTGCGCTTTCGCCCTCTCGCTGTAGTAGTAGACTCTGCTGTTTATTTGGGACGAGGAAATCTTTTGTGTTTCCAATACGATTTCCCGAGGTTTCGGCACCATCTTTCGGCCCCATGTGCCAGGTACAATGGACTCGACTCGATCTTTGCTTGACGCGCTTTTTCGGAATTCTTAATTATTTGAATCCCAAACATCGGGGTGATACTTCCGGCCCTAAAAACGCTGCAGACGGCGACAACAGTTCAACAGCGTGAGGAGATGCTTGCAGCGCCATCTGAAATGAACCGTTGGTATAATATACATACACCAGAGGACACTGCCTGTTCTTTGAAGACAGCAGACAGGAAACATTAACAAGCATATATATAATCTAACTGCAGATAAAAAATCAGAAAAATACATATAATATTACGAGTGCTGAAAATACATACTCTTATAAACGAATTATGCATAGATGACCATTGAGCTAGTCCATGACGATATTATAATTCCTGATGAGAAGAAGCTGGCGCACATGCGCCGTAGGAATTATTGGAAAAAAACATCCTGGTGTTCGAGCGTTGCGGTGGTGTGCGGCTGTGCGCGTCGGGTAGGGCCGGTTGTTGAGCAATTACAGGATACAAAAATACGAAAGAAAAACAGTGCGTATCGGCTAGATATACATTTAGCTGAGGGCAACCATCAACGATCGAGTTCATCAGTGGACATCCACTTCGCGCAGCCGTTGAAAGCCGCTTATCAGTGCCCGGTAAGGATCGATGCTAGGACGGTTATTTTATCTTAGGAGTTGTTCTGGGAATAATATCGTAATCAGTGTTAAATAAGTAAATGCGCTTCAGTGTTTTTCTAACAGCGTTTTTTTTTGCATTCACACTGAAGCATACATTGTGTTGTGCTCATAAAACAAACCTGTCTGGTCAAGGCCCCCTAATTCCCAAATAAATAACTACCTAGTAATCATGGGCGCTACATGACCAATGTAGTCGATGCGCCCTTAAGCCCTAATAACTAACTAACCTAGTAACCAACCTATGTATGTCATGCCTAATTTTCAAGTTAATTTGCATCCTGTACTTACATGTGCACCTAATGAAAAATGTAGTGTTCATCTAAAAATCTTGTAATCTGAAAGTATGAATTAATGTAAGCATAAATAGGATGGTGCAGAAACTGTGGACTGGAGAGCCAGTATATATTGGTGTATTTTTAGAGGTGTCAAGTGGAAATATGCTATCAATCAACATCTAATGAGTTTCATGATGACTCATCACATCCTACCTATGTGACTGCTCATGCCTGGGAGTTGAATGAATTATCATCAAATGCACCTATGTTTGCTGGTGATAGGCACAAAGTGCTTTTACAACTGGCAACATGCTACAGAAGTGCATAGCAATTTTTGTATTCCTGGTGTTTCTGTAGGTTTGCTTCCAATCATATGCAAAGGGTGATGGAGATAAAAATCATGTTGTTTTGTGCTATTGTCTACAGCATCATTGTAAAGCTGGTTTGCCACCTTGTTAGCTCAGTGGATACAGCACCATCAGCATGCAATGGTCAGCATTCTGGGTGGGATGACCAGTTAGCAACTGGACAGGCAAGGTCAGGGGCACAGGCACCTGGTGGTAATACCAGCTATTTAGGCACCTTCAACTCTTGATCAAAATTGTGCCACATAACTGGAATGTCCTGATCAGGAGATGGCTCGATACAACAAGCTTGCATTTAATACTCACTGACCCTGCAAAGTCTCCCCAGCAACAATTCAACATATATTAATAACAAAAACTTTATAACAGTACAATAATTTGGGCACTACATGAGCAATGTAGTAAATGTGCCCTGAAGCCCTAATAACTAAATAACATTACAATAATTGGAGGTCAATATTGGTAGTTAGGCTTTTACTGTATCTCATTGGAAACAAACCTACACAAACATGGTATCCACATCACTAGGCACTTCTGTAGCATGGTGCAAGTAAAAAAAAAAATACTTTTGCTAAATTTGTGCTTTAATGTGTTTGATGAATTTGGGTGATTTTTGTGATGAAATGTTTATGAGCATGCTTAAGATCCATAACCACTCATTTCCCTTGCAAATACTTAATTTTCAGTTGCAAGGCAAAATAACCAAAAGAAATGGTCTTGAGTTTGGTAATGTGCCAAAGAATATAATGTTTTAAAAACATGTATCCTAGCCTGACCTTCCTTAACTTGTTTTGGGAAAACTAATTTGAAAGTGTTTTCTCCTTCAAAACTATCCTGATTAAAAATGTTAACCTAACCTGGCCTAGCCCAACCAAACCCAATTTCTTAGCTTCATGGAGGAAAAATGTGTGCAAAGCTTGTCTTGTGAACACCTTAAATGACAATAGTGCAACATAGGCATGTAGCATAAGGTGTCCTCTCAGGGTGCTGTATGACCGAAGCAGTTGAAGCACCTATAAGCCCAAATAACCAACCAAGGTGTCCTCTCATCAAGTTATATCTCAATTCATGTGCTGTCTAGTTGTGTCATCTAGACATTAGCAAAATTGTCATTAAGATCCCTGGTTCAACTCTAGCGCCACTCAGGACATTTCCCAATCCCGCGGCCCACAGGCGAAACAGTGTGGGCGGTGCCATTAGCCGTGAACGTGCATATAGTGTGTCGTGAACCAACCAATAAACAAACAAACAAACAAAATTGTCATGCAATGATTCGGATAGTAAGTTCCAATTTAAGCATTTGGTTAATATATCCAATATTTGGTGAAGTTATTATCAGGCCAATATCCTTTCCATGACAACATTCTATGTTTTCCCAAGCTTCAGAGATATGGCAGTGTATTAATTTCTGAAACAATTTTCATTGTGCTTTAAAATTTGTATATCTCACAATATGTTGCATCAATTAATGGAGCCTTGGCCTAAGTACATGGTAATCCATGGATGGAACACCGTGCATGAACATGCCTGCCTGTCAGTGCCAGTACATGACAGGGCACCTGCATAAGAAACCTGAAACATAATTAAGCACTTTACTAGTTTGGCCTTGACACATGTAAATGGTGAGTCAAGCTGTTGGCTTTTCCAACAGTTATCTTGATAATTCAGAGAAGTCCGGGATTCGTCCAAAAGCTAAAAACCATGTTCTTATCATGGACGGATACAAGGGAAGGGCACTGGGGCATATCCACCAACCCATGGGAAGGTGGTGTCACTCATGCTGGGGAAAGAGGCCCCTCTGGGAAGGCTGAGTGCACCCCATCAAATTGTTGAGCCAGAGATGCTCCTCGGGTCAAAGGCCATCCAGCACCCCTCCAGGTACTTTCAAAGTGGCACTAGTCTAGACACGCACCCACCCGGTGACAATTGCTGGATCTGCCACTGGTTCTATGTCAACAAATTTGGGATGTGCTCGGTTTTCTACAGATTTGTGCCGACATTGGATATTTTACATTTATTAATTAATTTGTTGACTACCAAATTTCTATTAAAAAAACACAGGAGCTATGAGCCAGCGGTTATGGCATCATCTCCGGAAAACACTTTTTTTCGCCACTGTATCGGTGGCCCGACGTACACCGTCTGTAGCAGAGAACATTGGAACCAGGAGAACGCTGTCCCGTCAACCGTCCTGGAATGTCGCCTGCACCATAGCCATTCATTGAGGAAGTTGAGTAATGACGTGTGAACTACAGGTGGTCGCATGGATTCATATCCATGGAATCGTCGACACGGATTTTGGACAGGGAGACGAGACTGGCTTTAGGGCGCTTTCTTCCTTGCAATGCCGCAGGCGTAATGCTACATTTCACGGAAGTTGTTGGACGCTCGTCCCATGCCGTGGCCACTGCCATGGGCGGTGGTTGGAAACATCGGGCAATGTGAGGGGCGACGTGACCGGGATGCCTTTTGCTATTTTTCGGATGTCGCGGACAAGGCTAGACAAGACGAGACGAAACCAGATCAGACCACATGATACGATACAGTACGACAGGATAGGAGGACGAAGGGAGCCCCATGGGCGGAATGTGCCCACAGTAGTCGAGGTGCCCTATAAACCAAAAAACTAACTAAGGGGGCCGAGAGGAGACCATCTCCGGCGAGACGAGCGGGGGCGGGATGACCGCAGTGCGGAGAATCGAGGGTGCGGGCGGCGCCTGACGGGTCTGCCGACTGTCGCCACGGCGGGGCGGGCGGGGTGGCCGAACCGGGCGGGCGGGCACTTGGCTCCCGCCCGTCCGCCACCAGCCACTGTCACCACCGCGCCGGAACGGGCCGATGGGTGACTTCCGGTCGTCAGCAGCGGGGCGGCCGGCCGCAGTCGGCTCGGCTGGCCTGGCGACTGGGCTGGCCGCCTGTGACCCCGGCCTTCAGCCGTGACGCCACCATGACGGGGGGCGGCGCCAGACCCGGCCGTCAGCCGTGACGGCTCCGTGACGGGAGGCGGCGCCAGACCCGGCCATCAGCCGTGACGCCACTGTGACAGGGAGGCGGCGCCAGACCCGGCCGTCAGCCGTGACGTCACTGCGACGGGTGGCGGCGCCAGACCCGGCCGTCAGCCGTGACGCCACTGTGACGGGAGGCGGCGCCAGACCCGGCCGTCAGCCGTGACGTCACTGCGACGGGTGGCGGCGCCAGACCCGGCCGTCAGCCGTGACGTCACTGCGACGGGTGGCGGCGCCAGACCCGGCCGTCAGCCGTGACGCCACTGTGACGGGAGGCGGCGCCAGACCCGGCCGTCAGCCGTGACGCCACCATGACGGGAGGCGGCGGCAGATCCGGCCATGAGCCGTGACGCCACTGTGACGGCTCCGTGACGGAAGGCGGCGCCAGACCCGGCCGTCAGCCGTGACGCCGTCACGCCGGCCGCTCCGTGGGTCGATCTGTGTGTCTGTGTGTTTGTGTGTGTGTTTGTCTGTTTGTGTCGGGGTGAGTAACATGGCTGGTGCTTTGGTCACCCGTCACGGCCCACTGCCGGGCGCTGTCCCGCAAACCCACCGGCCAAGCGCACCGGGGAAAATAGCGTAGCACATCGTCTGGGTGGGGTAGTCATATTGCCTACCTTGGTAGGCAATATGACTCTTGGTCGTAAGATGGTGGGTTCGAATCCCACAGCCGGTGGGGTTATCGAGTCCACTCGTGACCATGTCCACCACAACATCCATGTCCTTCACCTGGCCCAGCAACACCAACTATCCCTACTATGAGCAGGCAGGGCAACTTCCCCGGTCCTGCCCACCAGCTCAGTTTTATCGGGGTAGCCCCGCACTCGGCCCGTCCCCCGGGATTGATGGAGTCCTGGAGGTTGAGGTCCCCCGTCGCACGGTGCTAGTTGTGATGAGGACAAACACACCTCTTTGGTCCCGATATCCCGGATGGGCGGGCGGGCCCGTGTGGCCTCACGCGGGCCAAGTGGCTAGGCGCCTCGGGCCGGGGGTCTGGGACTTTTCCCAGTGCCCGCCGGCCCGGCCGGCCGCCGGAGTCAAGGAGTGGGCGGTGCTGGATCCCGGTCGGGGTGGTAAGTCTCTCTCTCTCCTAGCCGGGCGAAGGCGCCGCCTGCCCCGTATAGCTCCTCGGGCTCCTGTCGACATCCCATTCGCGGGACCCAGGCGTCCCCTCAGTAGGGCCCTATGCGGTGGGGCGCCCGAGGAGCAGAACACAATCACACTTTATGGCATACTCAGCACAAAAAACACCTCTGGTCTCTCTTGTAGAGACCAGACAAATAGTTCATTTGCCCCACGCGTACTTATCTTTCGAGATAAGACCAGGTCCCTCGCCTCGTTATCACCATTTCAGAGGCGAGATGGGTGTGACAGGTTTTGGAAAATTGTACGGTGCGAAAAATTGAAGGATGGCGCATTAGAGGTAGAATTTGCACAGGCAGGAGAGGCGGAGAGCGCATTGGAAGTGTTGGAATTTAGATACAGCGTCCGAAAAAATCAGAGTAGGTCCGACGAGATTATTCCGATTACCATTCAACCCCACAAAAAAAAACTTCACGAGGCATCATCAACTGATGCGACTTGAGGGAAGTGCCGTAGGAGGAGATTGTAGATGGTTTGTCGGAGTTCAGAGTAACTGAGGCAAGGAAGATGAAAGCAAGGAGGGGCCCTGAAATTATTCCAACAAACAACGTAATATTAACATTCAATACCACAGATATTCCGACTGAAATTCGTGTAGGTTATGTCCGCGTAAAAGTCCGTGTGTTTCTCCAGAATCCCAAGAGGTGTTTCAAATGCCAAAAGTTCGGCCATGCCAACAAATTACGTCGAAATCGCCCTGCTTGTGCCAACTGTGCTTCCTACGACCACACTAGCGAAAATTGCACATAGAAGATCCAATTTTGTGCGAATTGCGGCGCAGGTCAGGACCGACACACTTCTTTAGACCGAACTTGCCCGGCTTACATCAGAGAGAAAGAGATAGTTTACATCAAACACACAAAAAGTATCGTTTCGCAAAGCAAGAGATCATTATGAACGGACTCATCCAAGAATATCTGACGCATCCAAGTTAAAAATAACATGTATTCTTCACGGCACACACAGCCCGACGGAGCATCTGAGTTGGTAGCACAATTAACTGCCCTTCTTCGCTCCTTTAGAGTACCCCCTGCGTCGCAAGTGAATCAAGGCCAGCGAGGCCAGTTCCACACTGTTGCGACAGAGGTTCCTCCGTCCACAAGTACCGCCGTTCGACCATCAGAGACCCCCTCCCAACCAACGCCCGAGGATGGGACGTGGACGCTGGTCCATCGTTCAAAGAGGCCTCCTCAGTCCTCTCCGCCCGGTCCCAGCCCCTCTCCATCTTCCTCGGAATCCCCACGTCCCATTTCCCATCCGCCCTCCAATCTACCCTCGCCTCCCGTACGCACCTCTACCACATCGAAACCCAGCCTATCCAGCTCCTCCCTACCTGGACCCTTCTCCTCTTCCCGTGATTCAGGCCTCTCCCCCACCTTCGTGTTCCACGTCCGCACCTACATCGCCGCCCCGTCACAACCAACGACCAGTCAAAATTCCAGATTTAACCTGCGCTACCAGAAGGCTGAGAGACGCGCCCGCGAGGCGAAACGAGCGCAGCTCGCTGAGATGGAAAGGGCCCGCGAGAAGAGCCGCCAGGGAGCCGAGGGGGCTGCACTACGAAGGCCGGCAACCCCATCGCCGCGACTGCGAGTAGAGGGACAGGCTCCATCCATAAATAAAATGGGTCCTCCCCCACCCCTCCCCGCCTGGGGCCTCAGAAACAAGGTCTGCCACCATCGAGCTCTCCACCGGGGAGGGGGTCGCCACGTCCCACCCGAGGACTCAGTCCCTTGGGCCGAGCCAGCCTGAAGCTCGCGGGTTACCTCCCGATTTGAGGGCGGGAACAGGGAAAACCTAACCCTCTCTCGTTCCCCGTTTTTAGCTCACAACTTTCACCTTTATATATCTGACGTATGAGTTTTATTATCCAATGAAACTGTAGAGGGTTGAGAACCAGCCTCAACGACCTTCGAACCATTTTACATTTACGAGTACCATTAGTAGTTTGTCTCCAAGAGACTAAGCTTTCTCATGATGCACATTTTCACCTGAATAACTACTCTGTGTTACGTAGGGATGTTGCTCCTCACACTGTAGGCACGGCGGAGTACTTCTTGCTGTGCACAACTCTGTTCCCTTCCAGCAAATAACTATATCTTCAAATATACGGTGTATTGCTGCTCACATGAAAAATCGCCACACCATTACCGTATGTATCATCGAATCGAATGTATATGTATATGTAGTATCGAACTAGATGGGACGAGCGTTCGATACTACATATACATATACTCGAAAAATAATATTAGCGTCCGTTTCTCAACCTACAAGGCTCAGTGCGAAGCACGCCCCCTATATTTTTCAACCACATATCTTCTCGAATACAACATTCCATTTTCTATTTCCGAATTGACTGCAGCAATCAGCACTCTGAGGAGCGTTGCAGAGGGTCCGGATTTCTAGAACGTAACAATATACTCTCTGTGATACACAGTGGTTTCCGAAAACATCGCAGCACTTTTGACCATGTTTTAACACTCGACTCTGTTGTGCGCTCTAGTTTTAGGAAGAAATGCCACACAGCTGTGATATTCTTCGATATTAACGGAGCATACGATACTGCATGGCGACACGATGTTGCCATGAGTTGCACTTGATGGGTATCAGAGGCCCCGTGGGGGTTTTCTTGACACATTTTTTAGCTGCCAGAACTTTTCGTGTCAGGGTAGGATGTTTCCTCTGGCACATTCCAGCAAGTGGACGGAGTTCCGCAGGGGAGTGTGCTGAGTGTCGCATTGTTCGCCATTTCCATCAACGACGTGGGCTACTCACTCCTTCCATAGGAGGAGCTTCCATAGGAAAAGCACTGTTCGTAGATTATTTTGCCGTTTGATGTTCTTCGCGTACTGCACGCACGGCAGAAAGACAACTCTCAACAGGCGGTCCGGAAGGTGCAGAATTGGTGTGACAAAACGGGCTTCGCCATGTTTACATCGAAAACCGTTGCTGTTCACGTCTGCCACAAACGTTCTTGCACCAATCGGGTGATTATGATGAATGGGAACCGCATTCCTTTCAAACAAGCTGCAAAGTTTTTGGGTGTGTGGATGGATCGTCGACTAACATACAGAACCCAAATCAACGATTTTGCGCAGAAATGCGCAAAGAGACTGCGAGTAATGAAAGCCGTCTCCAGGTGTTCGTATTGGGCAGACAGACATGTCTTACTTCTTATGTATCGATCTCCCGGGCGCTCTAAACTTGACTATGGATGTTTTATTTATGACGGAGCATGTGCCACATCAAAGCGTTATCTTGATGTCATCCATAATTCAGGTCTTCGCAATGCTACTGGAGCCTTTCGCACTTCACCGGCTTATAGTGCAATGACAGAAGTAGACGAATCACCTCTTGCGCAGTGTCTTAAAATTACTTTTTCAGTACCTGTGCGGATGAAAAACAAAATCACTGAGATAGTGAAAGATGAAAAATGCTGAATAGATGCATCATGATGAAAACCCAGATTGCGTCATCATACTCATAAAATAAACACATGGCCAGAGTAGCAAACATAATCATACAAATTTCGACAAATTGTATGTTGCATCCACTCTTCCTGGACCACATTGTTGAGGTCAGTACCTTCACATGGTTCTCATTTTGTCTCTCCCTTTCTTTATTGAGTTCATGAATGTAGCGCGGTGCTTGAAATGAAACAGGTAATTCCATTGTTTGGTACTTCTTCACATTAATCTTGCCACACATGGCGGAAGGGCACCTGTGACATAAAGAGACATAAAGAGACATAAAAGATTAGTGCAACTATGAGCCACAAGGGCCCTTCTTGGTTGCACTCTGTACACTGAACCAGTTGCACACCAAAACTGTTAATCAGCCCTCCCTGTAATACTGAAAAGCAAGCCCTATATTCGTATAATGATTGTCTATGCTGTTTTTAAAGATGTTCAATGTGCTGCTACTGACGATGTTTTCTGGCAGCTGGTTCCAGTGTTCCACTACCCTGTTGGTGAAGAAAGTTTGCCTTAACCTTGTTCTGCTGTGGTTAACTTTAATTTTGAATTTATGACCTCTAATTGCATCATTTCTGTTAAATTCAAACATTTCCCCAAGGTATCCACTCTCCAGACCATTGACAAATTTAAAGACCTCGATGAGATCTCCTCTCAGCCTTCTATATCTAAGTGAAAACATATTCAATTTCTTCAATCTTTCCTCATATGCCAGGTTGCTTATGCCATTAACCATTTTTGTAGCCCTCTTTTGTACTCTCTCCAAAAGCCAACAATCTTTTTCATAGCTAGGAGACCAAGCTTGGATGCAGTATTCCAAATGTGGCCTGACGTATGCACAGTAAAGGTTCCTGATCACTTCCTCACTTCTGTATGATACATTCCTATTTATTGCCCCGAGCATTCTCAGTGCCTTCTTCCTGGCTTCCTTGGTCTGTTCTGATGCTCCCAGTTTTGTGTTTAGAATAACGCCTAAATCCTTCTCCTGTTGAGTCACTGATAGCACTTGGCCACCCATCAAGTATGGAGCCTTCATATGCTGCTTACCTACATGCATGATTTTGCACTTATCAAAGTTAAATTTCATTTGCCATTCTTCGGACCACTTCACAAGTTCGTCTAAGTCTTTTTGCAGCGAGATATGCTCATCCTGACCTGTTATTGCTCTAAAGACCTTCAAATCATCCGCAAATTTCAAAACTTTACTGCTTAGGCCACTTTCAATGTCAGTTACAAATATAATGAACAGTAATGGCCCTAGTACTGACCCCTGGGGGACTCCACTAAGAACATTTTGCCATGATGACTTTGTACCATTTAGCATCACTCTTTGCTGTCTATCTGAAAGCCACAACTCTATCCATTTTAAGATGCTACCTGCAATACCATGGGACTGAAGCTGTATCATTAACCGTTTATGGGGTACCTTGTCAAAGGCCTTACTAAAGTCAAGATATGCTACATCAACCTGATTTCCCTGATCAAATTGTTCTGTGGCGAAGTTAAAAAAGTCCAAGAGGTTTGTGAGACACGATCGCCCTTTTCTAAACCCATGTTGAGTATTTTGAATCAATCTGCTACCTTCCAGATAACTAACTATTCTATCCTTGATAATTGATTCGAGTACCTTGCATACTAGGGATGTGAGACTTATTGGCCTATAGTTTTCAACTTTCCCTCTTTCTCCTTTCTTGAAAATAGGAACTACATTTGCCCTTTTCCAATCGGTTGGAATTTCATGATGTGAAACTGATCTACAAAATATTATACTAAGTGGAAATGCCAGTTCCTTTTCAGTTTCCCGCAACACCCTAGCTGTGCACCACCCTATCAAAAACCTACATTGCATGTTATACTTGGACGTGTTTGTTTCACCTGTGCATGCCGGGTGCTTGATGGCTGTGGGTTTCCTCAATGTGTATGATGGCAGACCGTGATGCGTGGAAGGTATGAAGATAAATGCGAAGTAATTGACTGTTCCGTCCCTTGGAGAAGATAAATGTCGCGCATCTAGGACCTGCCACTTAAACCTGCATGTACAACGTGGATGCTGGCCTCACCCAAATGCCATGAACTGCATGTGGGTGTATTTGATTGGTTGGCATTGTGTTGCAGGTACCATCTACCTTGGCCACTGCCTCGCTGACCAGTCCTCATCATGCAAACCCGATCACGAAGCCTACATCCCTGGGTGGCGATGCTGACCTATGCAATTCGGATAACTGTCATCATACCTGTGACCTGTCACGTCCTCAAATGCTGAACCAGTGCCCGCAGAACGACCGTATCACCAGTTCAGTGTGTGTCTGACAGCACTTTCGAATAATCTGTCTGCATATGCCTGCGTATCCTTTTCGGCTATAACTGGAGCGTAACTACGGCAATGTCGCTAATACTGACACTGCTTTTGTTTTGCTTTTTGTGACGTGTTTATGTCCTTAGTCATTTGGTCTCAAGGGAACATCATCTCTGGTGAAGGCCATGCCGCAACTCTATCAAACAGCTGGACTTTGTAAATAAATAATACAGCACACGATCAACATTTAATATAAGCGTGAAATGAGGCATCTGAACAGTCAGCACCGACGCCATCAACGGAAGCACTAATCAAGCCAATAACAACTTTTAATTGTGCATGGCTGAACTTTGAATCGATATGATCGCGAGCGTGACTGGAAATGTGGATAGTTTCTACGAATACTAGTCAACAGCGAAACCAAAATCGTACTATATCACAGAAATAATTATTTTGCATTTCCCAATGCGACTTGGATTCGTTGAAACGAAGCAACAGCTTCTCTTGTGTTCGTCCATCGTTCCACGTTCTTTCAACGCCAATGATGTAGTACACACTCGGAACATAAAATATGAGTCTTATTGCATCAACAGCCATTAGACAGACGGTAGAGTGGTGCTAGGTGGCATGAAGATTCCGTTCAAGTCTGAGTGATACAATCGCTTAAAAACTATAATACCATGTATTAGGGGAAGCTCGGTAAAACGCGCCCCACCATGCAAGCATACCTTCTCACACTCTTCTAGTATTAATGCAAGGGCAGAAAGCGCGGGCCTGACACGCCGGTACACGCGCTTTAGTATGAATGAATACATGCGAAAACAATTAAATTGGTCTGGTTGAGGGGGAACACGCTCATGTACAACATACTCAGTAAAGTGTTCTTTTTCTACTGCATGCGCAGATCGGTGTCTCATAACAAAATGCGAATTAGAACACACTTTTCCACACTAACATTTCAGCAACCTAGCTTCCTCGCTAATATGGGGGACGAGCGGTCTAGGGATAAGTTGCTCGTGTCACAATCGACAATGCGGGGACCACACCATTTTGAATGAGATTATGTAATGCAAACAGCTGCATTTCTATAGCATAAATAGCTTGAAGCGGCTACCATGTCAGATCTGCTAAATGCTGTGCCGTTACTTGCGATTTCAGGCCATGGCCCTGACTCCAATGTGAAAGAGCCAGCGATTTAACTTTGTATCATATCACTGTATCATATTTCGTACGTAACCCTCTTCGAGATTAAATTCCAGGAGATTGGAAGCTCCCAAATGCAGATCTTATTTTCAAATAAGGCGAAAAGGGGAAAGTTGAAAATGATAGACTAGCAAGATCCTTAGGCTGTACGATGTTTAAAAAAATAGTAATCACATAGTGTTTGGTTTTCTGGAAGGGAACATATTGATTCGAGACACCCAGCATGTGTTTAGAAAAGGTTGATCTCGCTGACAAATATCTTTAACTTTTTGGATTTTTCTATAGACAAGTGCGATAAGACATCATATTGATTTAATCCTGATATGAAAATGAGTTTGATCCATGGCTTTCAGACATACGGTAGAGTGGTGCTAGGTGGCATGAAGATTTCATGACAAGATGCTCTTAGTGAAGTACTGCAATGGTCAGTACTGGAACCACCAATGGTCACAAAAGTTGTAAATAGTATTGAAAGGGTATAAAAAGTGCCAAATTAAATTTAGCCTTCATAATTGTCGAATAATGCATTTAGGTAGATATCATATCGGGAATCCATACTTGATGGGTAGTCAAGTACTAACTGTGACTCAACAGAAGCACTTAGGTGTTATTTGTGAACACAAAATTTTATACATCATATTGTGTCCACAAATTATGGACAACATACAACAGAAGCAATAACAAAACTTTATGCCACATTTTAAATAGTGGAGCTTGATCCCCTATAGCTATGGAAAAAGTTCGTAATATTTAGAGAGTGCAAAAGAGGATTAGTAATTTGAGCAGCCTAGCATATCAGACAAGATTAAAAAGATATGAATGTGTGTACACTTAGATACAGAAAAATAAGGGAGAAGGTCTCATCAAGGTATTTAAATTTATGCATGGTCAGCAACAGATACATATCTAGGATAATACAAGTTATGCAATTAGTTATTAGAGACCACCAATTCAAAATCAAAGTTAATTATATCAAGATGAAGACAAGACAGTCTTTCTTTACTAGCAGGCTAGTTAACATTGGAACCAGCTATCACAAGCTATCGAAAAAATAGCATAGACTGGTATCAAAAGGAGAAAATAATTTCCTTTAATTATTTCATTGATAACTAATCAACAAATGTTGTGGACAATCAGTTCTTAATGTCCACAAAGTGTAACCAAGATGGCACCTGTCAGGGCCAAAAGGAACATTTTTATGTGGGGGAGGGGGGGGAGGAAGGCAGCAGGATGTGTCATGAGACTGAAATGTTTTCTACTGGGGAGATGAAAAGATGCCAGACATTGCCCACCAGCATCAAAGTTGGGGGGGGCTGCCCTGTTCCTATGCCGTTGGCCCCTGTGGCTCATAGTTGCATTATCTTTCAAGTTTCTTTAGCTACTTCTTTTTTGGCAAATTCATAGTTTCTTTTAGACTTGTCCTCATTCCAATATGATTGGGTGCTGGATCCTGAATTCCTGCCCTGTCCACATCTTGCAACATGTTAAGGCTCCCCCCCCTGTAGGGATATTCAGCATCACATAATTCAGTCTCAAATAGGGTCGGATACAGGAAGTTACAGGGTGTGTGGCTGAGCTGTGGGGCTGGTGGAGGCTAAAGATGTGCTGGGGTGGCACTAACTTGCCTTCTTAAGAAGCGGGGACCAAAGGGGAGGGGTGCACTCCGACCTCCCGGATAGGTGTAACTTCAACAGTAGGGGATGGAAAGGAGGCCAGAGGGCATTCGCCTTTGGGCATGGCGGGCGGCCCATTCGGCCTTCTTAGACCTAATACCGTCTCTCCACTGCAATATCTATTTCATCCTCATTCAGCTCTGAATCTTCCCCCTCCCAACAAAGCAGAACAACCTTAGAATCCACTGGCCCTACCTTGATCATATGCTTTCCTTCGAACAGCACACGCAGATCTGCCACTAATATATCACCAATGTAAATCGAGATATTCATCATGTACATTGTACCACACATGTGTGCAACGTAGGCTGAGGTGGTTTAAGGTTAACTCCGCTCAAGGCAGTACCCATAGAACTCACGCTGCACTGTATGCACGTGTGTGCCAAATGCAAGGCTACGAAAGCAATTGAATGTATGCAAAATTCAGTGCACCGATGTTTTGCGCTTTCGTGACAAATTATAGCGCCAAAGGACACAATGCACACTTCGCAATTTATTTTTTATATTTATTCTGCATGGCTGGGAGGCTATTATACTGGAAAGGACTTATAAAGTTATAAAGAATGCCATGGAAAAAATTAGGATAAAATATTTCCACTACAAGGGAGAATTATGGCATTCAGGTTGTTACCTGTGACGAATGAAAAAGCCAGTGAACTATCGACAAATGGCAATTGAAAAACACCATAATGTTCACTTAACTGTGCACGTCGAGTATTTCCTGTGCTCAAATCAGAAAATGAACTTGAAATAATTATATTCTTGTTCACTTATAGTATTCCCTTGCCATATCACCAAGGAACTGGTCTCCATTTGCAGCATACTTTACAAGCATCCACACGTCGAGAGCTCTTGCGTTGTAAAAAACATGGCACGTAAGGAAAACCTTCGGAAGTGGTTTTGTGATAATTTTGAAGTACTAAAATGAACGGAGAGTTGGAAAATCCCAGTTGTGCGATTTATTTGTAGCACCTCCGTATATCAAGCCCTGCGTTTGCCTGTATTTTTCATCCTTCGGACTGGCCGAAATAGCTCACAGATGAACATATGAATAATTCCTTGTACCGAGCGCGGCAGAGCACTATTGTCCGTTTATAAGGTGTAGAAAATGATGAGACGTTCGAATATTCGCTTTGATCTTTGATTTATCCATCATGCCCCCCAGTATTCATCCACAAATTCCCCTGTATTTTCATGCGTTTTTCATCCTGGAATGTGCCAGCCTTAGGATGAAATTATTCATCCCATGTTCTTGATAAACAATGTTTCCTAATATTTGCAGTATTTGTGAAATGTATTAATGTAAGGTTAAGATAAATGAAGAAACAATTATAATTTTATTTCTCTGTTTAGGTCTGAAGAGAATCATATATTAATATCGGAACATTTTATCAATTATATTTTTCAAAATACATGCCTACAATTGTGACGCACACAAGACTCCTAAAAACAAACCTGAGCCCTCGTAAGTCGCTGAATAGGATCGAGGTTTGGGTATTTCCGTATTTATTAATGTATATTTGTATGCCTGCATTTTTTGCCTCTAATCAGTGCTGAGATGATTAGTATAAATTATTTTCCGCTGAATTTAATAGTCATGATATTCAACGCTGTTAAGGGTTCAGCTCATGGGTCGATCCAGCCAGCCCGTTGTCATTCAGCTTGGATTGTGTAAGATTTAATAAATCGCTGACGCAAAATATCTGATTTGTATGGTTTAGGTGCAAGCTCTAGTTGAAAACAATACTTTTTCTTGAAATAAAATGTTCCCTGTTTTTCTGAAGAGTTTGAGTAAAGGATAATTTTAGTTCAAATCAGGCTATCTATGCTGATAATGCCCCGTCACCTTGCTCCAAATCCCTCCTGCATTAGCTGACAATTACTTGGGTTTGACCAATGTCATGACTCAGCCCTTAAGTGTGTCAGCTCAGCCGAATTTCTGGTTATGCTACAGCTTTACATGTTTTTTTTTAAAGATGCCTGGTATGAGTTTGTGTTTTATGGATTCATGCATATTCATAGATTGCTGCACTTATGTTCATGCTATGTAATCCTCTGCATTGTGAGGATACACTGTGAACTTCATGCCTAGCTTCATGAGGATACACAGCTAGTCCATTATACAATATTTTTCAGCCTGCCAGGAACATTTTCGCTACAGGTCCATTAGGTTTTGTCAGGATATGCATTTGTCTCAAAGCCCATTCTATATTCACCTGCGAGTGAGACTATTGATGCCTGCTGGAAAAACAAAAGACAGGGATGAAAACATTGCAAACATGCACTTTATTTCCATCACAACAACCACCATCTGTGTTTGTAATATGTTTATGAAAAGATGAAAGTCATCACCAAGGATGAAACCTAAAACTTCCATTAACTGTGACTTTCCATGCAAAATGGCGATTTTTTTCACTGTTCTTGCGTTACGCCGTAAGTTATTGGGCGCGACATACGCGTGCAATGTTGCTCAAAACCGAAAACATCCAGCCTATCGGTGGATATTCTCGAGGACATCAAGAACATGCCACAGGGCCCATCAGCGTGGATTACCGTTTTCTATTCGCATGGCTTGGATCCTCCGTGACTGCAATATCAGGCCCCGTTGTGTAGCACGTCTTACTACGTCGAACACTCCCCCATGGCACGCTGTCCCAGTGCAAACTGACGTGACTTTATCATGCTCAAAGAAAGCACATGTAAACCCGGAGGAACTCCGAATACTGGCATTGGAAAAAATACATGAATATCACGACTTTTCGCGAATTTGCAGACTGTTCAAAGTCGGTCTCTGGTGGATGTGCCTACGTCACTCGACACAGTGTAAGGTCTTTCTCTTTACCAACGCAAAGATCGATTTTTACCGCCGAATTTTATGCGATTCTGCAAGCCCTGTATTTTATACAGAAAGACCGGTCCACAAAGCACGTGGTTTTCACAGACTCCTTGAGCAGTCTCCTTGTGTTGACAACCTTTAACCAGCATAATCGACTTGTTCGTAGGATCATCGAACTCGTGGAATATCTACGTGACATCGGCAGAAATATCGTGTTCTGTTGGATTCCTAGTCATGTCGGACTCGCGGGAAATGAAGCTGCTGACATAACCGCCAAACACACTACGGTCCATCTACGGCTCCCTCCAAGGGACCTATATCCTACTATATTGTCAAATATACGGTCAGAATGGCAACGAGCCTGGAACTCGAAGTGTACTAAGCTCAGGGTTTTAAAACCGACACTAGGAAAGTGGCGATCCTCGCACCGAACCAAACGACAGGAAGTAGTAGTACTCTGCCGATTGATAACAGGTCATACCTTTGCAACGCACAGTTACATGCTGACTGGTGATGACCGACCTCTATGCCCGCGCTGTTCTAATCCGCTTACTGTGTACCATGCTTTAGTAGGTTGTACACTGTTAGAACCTCTACGACGCCAGATTTTAGGACTGCTTTACGCCGACACTTCTTTACGTATGCTTGTAGGGAACGACTCTGAGGTCGTGGCGTCTGGGAATATTTTTACTTTCCTTCGACAAACTCGCCTAGAGGTGATATACTATCACCCGCGAATATTAATAATAAGCTATGATAGTAGCACAGCAGATTGAGTATAATACAGTTATGGGCGCAAAATGACCCTGGATGTGGACGCTCCCCTAAGCTCCAATTCGCCACCACGGAGCTGGAGCGGCGTGATGTCGTTCGCTGGTTTTACGACACTTCCACCGTTGAGTCGTGTAGCCTCTCCAATATCCGATTGGCTGCGGGTGAAGAGTAGCAACAGATGAGGCTCGAACCCACAATCTTTCGATTGCGAGACTGGCAACTTACCCCTAGGCGACTCATACCCTGTGGCGGGGTGATCGAAGTGCGTGAACCACTGTCTACGCTAAACAATGTGGGAATTATGCTCCAAAGTATACGAGCATAACGTCTTGGACACACCGTCGATTCCGTGCCTACAAACGTCAAAATTTGGTCTTAGTTTCATGATGCAATTGCAAAGACTTCCGTGTGTTATTTTCCTTTCATGAATATCCCTCAGATGGTGTGCACGGGAAGCATGACTCATAACGTGTAGTATGGCAGAACAATAACCGCGGTTTTAGCGTGCAGCAGCGATATATCTTCCTGCAATTATTATCTGGAAACTTTTATGTTTGCACATACATGGTCCATACTTCCCGAGCAGTGGTCTGAGTACTCGTGCGCAACTGGCTACCGTTGGCTCAGCACAAGGTTGCCGGAGGTCTTGTAAACAAGAGTGGGGAGTTCCCTGAAGTCAGATTTCCTGCACCCATCTGAAGTTCCCGTATGCCTAGACCACAGTTTATGCACACATAGGTGGCAGTCATGTGCGAATGGATCGGACCCGTGTACACATGGGCCGGCATTAGGTCCACATGGAGCGCATCCCCTGCTTAGGTTCATGGGATGATTTCCTGTGCACATGGGGCCATCCTAGTGCATGGGACATAGTTTTCGTGTACATAGGCAATACCAAGTTACATGGACGTTGACCTGGAATCGTTGTGTCCCCAAAGAGTCAACGCGTCGTGACACGATGGCACGAGCTCATCGCAAATGCATCTGTGTAGTTTGGGGGGGGTAGCTGTCTGTGTGCCTCATTCCCGCGCGGCTCGTACGCCACGGTCTGCGTACGACGCTGCGTGTGTGACCGAGCCGCCACCGCCGCCGCCGGCTGGCTGGCTGGCGGCTGGGTTGTGCCGTGCCGGTGACACACTGCCACGTGTGTCGGACGGGCCGGGGTCAGCCGTGCCGTCGACACACGTGTGCCGACTGCTGGCAGATGTGCCGCGCCGCAGCGATGACGCGCTCCACCCCATCCCGCCTGCCCCCGCCCTCCGCCGGTGCCAGAGGCGATCGCTCGACAGTCGCCCAGTGACCAGGCCGTGGGAGTTCAGCTGCCAGTGGTGTTCGCTATGTTCGTGCCACGCTAACTGCTTGAGGCGTGGCCAGGTGGTGTGTTGTGGGCGGGCTATAGATTCGATTGCAGGATGGGGATGGCGGCGCCAAGGATCGACGGCACTCTGAGTTGGAACTTTATGCTCACTTTTTCGCAGAAGCGGTGTTTAATTACAGTGACTTTACCCGTTTTAGGGTTAGCTAAGTATCTTCCGCAGGTTTTTGTGGGTGGAGGAGAGGCCACAATAACACGCTGGTCTGTGAGAGGTCTAGCGATGGATAGTGTTATTTCAAGCATAAAGTACCCCATTAAGGCCCAAGCGACAGTCCATGTCTTTTTTGACAAGCCATGGTTGCAAGCCCTCCTCTGAGTCTGCTACCAATTCCGACGCCCTGCTCTCTTTTTCTCTCTTTCTTCTTGCTACCTGAGTTTGTGCGTGGATCTGGCTGGCCAACTGCGTGGGCCTCTGACTGAATCGGGGCACTCTGTTTTCATTTTGCCGCTTGGCTCGAGGTGTCTCGAGGTGGGAGGTGGCCGACAACACCGTTTGGCACCCTCCCGGTGCGAGGTGCCGTGTAGAGGTGCTGAGGTTTTTCCCGGCCGCCGGCCAGAACAGATGTGGTCTCGGCGCCTATTCAGACAGCAGAGGTGTTGTCCCGGCGCCCGGCGCCCGACCAGCAGATGTGGTCCCACGCAATTATGGAGATAGGACTCACCAAATCTCAAAGACAGTGTTGTGCTGCTCTCCGACCTCTGACAAATCAAAAAGGAATAGCCTTTATGGCAGCGTAAACCTATCATTGCAAACTATACCGATATGTACCTGATAATTTTACTTTAGTCATTCTTCATGCGGTGATGCAAAGTGGTGCGGTTTTAACCCGCGTACGTCCGGGGGCGGGGGGGGGGGCAGATATCTGTCTCTACGGTTATTCCTCATTTGCCGACAAACTAATCGGGTTAGCAAAGCCGAACCTCGCATAGCTGTTCATTGGTCTTTTCCGCATATCCTCATACATTTCAGGTCATCCTCATGGTCATCTCAGGTCAGGTCACCAGGTCAGGCGAAGTGACCCAACTACACTCGGAGTTCTAGGTGGCATAACTTCCACAATAATTGTGCGATTGATTTCAAACTTATAGCACGTCATGATCTCATCAGGGACCATAATATGTATATCGGGCTGTTTTTCGTGGCATTGACCTTAGGTCAGGTCGCGGCCATGGCTCCCCCATTATATGGCTATGGTAAAATATACAAATGTTTCCTGGTTGCATATTTGCGCTCGGAATAATCTCACAACGGTTGTGGCATGTAGATGGAAGCTATGCTCGATGTTACCGATGACATTTTTGCTCAGTGACCTCACCAAGGTCTCTGAGGTCGCCTGAGATCACTACACATTTATGCGCATTACATCGCACTGCATTGAGATAGAAGGCTGAAGTTACCGTCATTGTGCTTGTATCGTCAAGACGCGTCGATTGATACATTGCATGACCTCACTAGGCCTTGACCTTAGGTCATGTCTTCATGACCTTGACCTGAGTTTCGGTTGACCTGACCTTAAATTACGCTGCCTATTGTCGGTAGCGCATTTCAAGGACTGTCGAATAGCGTTCGCCGTTTGTTTCTCTCTGCTAGAGGTCCTGAGATATGTGTCGATATCTGAGTTCCACCTGATCTGGTCGAATTTGACCTATGATGACCCAGTGACCTGACTGTTCACCTGAGCGAACAAAAAATGACCAAACACTTTCGATGGAGCCCGTCACCAGCTATCCAATGCCGTTTTCCGTTTGTCGCTAGCTAGCATAGTTATAGAGATCTTAGAGGGGGCCAGACGTTTGCCCCCCCCCCCGGACATGCGAAGTTGGCGCGGACCTCCGGACGTGCAAGTGTAAACATGAGATGCAAGAAACCACGAGGTCAGGCTCGGGGGGGGGGGGGGCGGTTCTGAACTCACCATCATATATTTCGTACAGTCTCCACTGGAACTATCCGCTGGATACAGCTTTGGCGTCAGATATGATGCGCGCCAGATATTATCGGCTAAAAATGAGAACTGACTACACTAAACTTAGCGGTTCTAGAGCGGCTGCTAGTGGTGTCACGTGGTAGCGATATATGTAGGTGGTGATGGTGTGGATGATATGTGTAGGTGGCTATACGCAGCATGCTACACCACTACCGTTGTTTTCCGACAGCGGCGTGATGTGAGATCGCGCTTCTGCGCACGTATTAGCGAAAGTTCTTGACGTATGTTGGTGAACTTTAAAACGTTTCATAATTTGCAAAAATGGACATGATAATAATGGAATGCAATGCGAATATCTTGGAATTTCGATCTGAAGTAAACATTTTTCATTCAAATGTTAATAATTTCGCGCATCCCTTTATGTTTACCAATTCGTCGGTGTACATGGTCCGGCCAATCGAACGCCGTCACCGGCCCGGCTGGACTTTCACTACCGTGCTGGTAGTAAACGTGCTGGCCATACAGCGGCGCGGTTTGGCCGGCACAAACCGTACCGTTTATTCATGACCATTTGCCACCGCGTTATGATGACGCTGACCGCAGAATGTCGGCGAGTCACGCGGCGGTGGGGCGCGCTGTGTTGGTGCTCTCGCCACCGCTGGCCTGGCCGCGCTGCCTGGCCGCGCTGCCTGTGGTGTGTGGATGTGATGACCGTGCCGTCTGTCGCGGCCGTCTGCTGCGGTCTCGTCACGTGGCGGACAAGGCAGACGAAATCGATTCGGGTAGCCTATGGACAGTCGACCATGTTGACACGGTTCTGTGCAGGTCGAGTTCGTAAGCAAGTGCTGCTCACCGTTCTGGGAGCACCATTAACAACGTGTTTTTGACCATTCGTTTATCTCCTTTTGCCGTCGTATCTCATTTTTCATTTCCAGTTCGTTCCAATTTTTCCAATTTTCACGTCTTGGTAATGCAGTTTTCCAATTCTTCCGGCTGTTCATTGTGCACAGTTGCGCACTTTATCTATGACGTCTCACGTTGCACCTTCTTGCCGCCATCTTGTTCTGTGTGCATAGTATGCCATGCAGTCGCGGACCCAAAATGCTTGTTTTTCACCGGCTTTGTGAGTCAGTTTAAATTTTCCTCCCATTCCGAAAAAAACTTTTTTCGGATGTTTCCATGTCACTAGTTGAATTAATATATGGTGCACAATTGATGCGAGTGTGCAATTAAGGTGCAATGGATCTACCATTTCCTTCGTGAATCACGTTCAACATCCAGCATACAATATCAGTAGGTATTAGATGACCGAACATGAGTATGTTTTAGGAGGTCCAACATCAGTTGGTTAGGCCGGATTCAGTTAGGATATTTTTGTGTAATTTGACATCAGTGTTCTTTGTTAGCCACCAAAAATCCCATTTCCCCACACTTTCCATGTTTCTATGGCGTAGGGATAGCATGTACTGTCATTGTCAAAATTGGTGATTTTTTCCTAGTGTTTGGAAACTCTTAGTTTAACGATATTAATATTATATTTTTTGTGAAATTACTTTTTTTCTAGATGTCATCACATGAACCTGAACTGCTGATTTGCTGAGTTTTCATTTCCCATACAAATTAATATCAGCTTCCTTCAAATCACGTCAGCTAATGATGTGAATTGAAAGAATGTTAAATGTTAAGCGTGGCGGTGGGGGGTGGGATGATGTGTGGCCTGGTCAATGGCCAGAAAGAAACCAGCGGACCGATCGCTGGGCACCCATCTGCGTATCCCGAAGATGAACCACGAGAAGCGTTCTGGACTCGCCTCCTAAGCCTTAGCGGCCTGATGGTTCCCACCGAGGAATTCTTCCATACATTCAGAGAAATGGATGCAGCGTCTTGTGTTCACCATGCTCAAGAACCCAACAATCTCAGCACACATCCAAAGGGCATTAAAAGTTTTCGCCTGGTGTTGGAATCCAGATTCAATTCCACAGATAAAATATAATTAAGTGTTTTGCGAGGATCCGAACATTTATTCGTCTCGGGCTGGTGAACAAGGCGAACGTCGCCAAGCTCACAAAGCGGCAGCAGCGGAAAGCCGAGCAGTTTGCTCAGTAACTGCGAAGTGTGGGCCGCACTTGGGCGACACTTCACATTCAGATCAGTGTTTGAATCCTTCATTGTTTGGACGTATATGTGCATCACCTGCCGTTGATCACATAGCTGCATATCAGGACTTTCTACACAAATATTGCACGAGGCTAAACGTACGTGTTGCAGTTGCACCGAGTGCGTGCCCAGCTCAAGAACTGATATGTGCCTGTGTTTGTGAAGTCGGTAGAGCGTAGCCTGTAGGTTTACGCGTACTCATCGCTCCACTACGGTGCTCGTGAATATTCTGTGTATGTATGCATGTCGAGTTGTTCTCAGCCACAGATGTCACGTTGAGGATGTTCCATCTATTCTTGCCAGTTCGTCCGATTTTATAAGGTGCCAGGTATGTACGTACTGTAATTTTAGGCATTGTAATGTATTGACGCAATGCAATCTCAATAAGTAACGTGGCTTATCTCCACCTGCTACCGATAACCTCTTATGTCACGCGTTTGATGGAGCCGCGGTAGCCTAGTCGGTGGGGTGGTGGGCTCTTGACTGCAAGATTATGGGTTCGAGTCCCGCAACCAGCGGAATTACCGAGTCTACCCGGGACCAATCGGTATGAGAAGTTGGCGACGCTATATGACCTAGCAGTTAATTGCGTCGTAAAAGAACCCAAGGTTCTTTTTCTGCTTCATGTGTTTGCTTCTCCCAATATATGTCTTGCGTTGTGCTTCCTCGATATATTGTTTTAATACGCACTCTGTTGGGGGTCGGAGTATCTATATATATATATATATATATATATATATATATATATATATATATATATATATATATATATATTCATGCGCCAAAAATGACAAACGCAGTCGATGCGCCCAAAATGCATATTCACATCCACCACAGAGTACACAACCGAGAAGCAATCGGCAGTGGGAGAGAGGGCCTTCCTCAATCTTGGCAGTCTTGTCCTCCCCCAGATGTATGCTCCATGCTCCGCGTATTAAAGTCTGATTGATAAACAACTTTTGTTGCCGTATTTATGCCGGGCTGTACTGCAAAATGCGTGATATTTCAGGTTACACGACGCGAATAAAGAAACCATATTTCAAAATGAAAATATTTCCTTTACTTAAAAATAGAACACATTTAATTTCAAAGGTGTATGATATTACGTGGTAATTTTTCATTCCACCCACAAATTAAGCTGTTATTGAAGTTCCTTACGAGCTGGTCTGGCAGTGAAATTGCTGTTGCCACTGCATTATTGCATGCGTGGCAGAAGTTTGATTCACATGGCGTCAGCGACGCAGCCAATTCATTTCGACTGAAAATGCCGAATAACGGTGTGCTAACATGGGCAAAGCCACCGTGGGGGATGAACGGGGATGCTTCCCCAATCTTGCCAAGTTCCGCCTTAAGCCTTTGACAATGCGTGATAATCGAACCGAAATCCTCATGAGGGCATATAAAATCCGTCTTAGCGCTTACAGGTTCCACAAAGTTGTTGTCGAATCTATATCGAGCCTTCATGGAACGAAAAACGTGTTTTATTTTTTATTTTGCGCCGGCGCTCCAGAAAGTTCAGGATTGTCACCGAAATATTTTAGCCAACGTCTGCTCCTGTCAAAGCAATGCTTGTCGCAGTCCTGGTGACGTGTGTTCGCCGTGTATCTTAAGAGGCGTGGAGCCGAGCTTAGCACTGGCATCGCTCTGACTCCAGTGCGGGTCCAGTCATTTGACTGTTCGGCAGCATGCACAATTGTTGGTTTTGTCACCTTGATAATCATGTACTGTTATTAGATGCACACCTCGAGGAGCAGGGACTAATGTTGGTCGGCGTGTACTGGTGGGAGGGGAAAGGGCAACCGTTAGTTTTTAGCTCAATATTTGGGATGCACTGCCGTAGTGCCACAAATTATTAAATTCAGGGGTCCTGTCTCCTGTCCCACCCCCGGTGGTCCGCCGCTGGTGTCAGGAAGGGACTGTGGACCTGGACACTGCTATAAGCGGCGACGTGTTCTGTACTTCATATGACAGGCTGATTAGAAGAAGTACCCAACCATCTATTTAAGGTGGCCGAACCCCAGCCTTGCAGAATATCTGCGTATTTCCCTTGTCTTTATGAAAAAGATCGTCCCATGTGAGTAATGTCTTAATTCACTGTCGCTTATTAGAAGGGCTTCTCACTACACGCACAAAGATCTGCCTGCCTCCAGCCTCGAACTGGCTACCTCTGAGTCGGCAAACTCACGCGCTACCAACTGCGCTATCCGCACCGACTCGCTCGGCCCACTTAAGTTAAATAGTGTCATGGGTGGATGGATATGGCATGTGTCTAAATAACACCATTTTACACAATAACTAACACGTTCATGTGAAAGCCTTTCATGATTATCGAAATACCATGAAACAAGCTTTCAGATGACGGTTAATTTAAACCACTCACGTATACTTTTTAGTCAGGAACGTTCGCGGAAAAGTACCATTTCTTGCTGGCATGATAACCTGTTGAACCCAAATCAGTGCCCAGATGACGTCCCCGGCTGCCAATGAACATTGACAGGGGCCAAGACGAACCATCGCCGGGGCGAAACGAAACTCATGGAAGGCGTACGTTAACACGTTAAATCGCTCAACATCTCTGTCAACTGTAGGGTCACGAATTAAGCGCTTCTCTGGAAGACACGCCCCGCTTCCTCTCCCCGCTTTCCACATGACCGGACAATATATAATTGACCCAGTAGAAGTGGCCGACAAAATACAATGTGCGTTGTCTGCACGCTCGGAAAATACTAGTAACGAACGATTTCTAGGACATAAGGCTCGGTACGAAGAACGCCCCCTTGATTTTTCCACTTCAGACATCCTCGACTGCAACGTACCATTCTCGGTCTCTGAACTAACTGCAGCATTTAGTACGCTCAAGAGTGTGGCAGAGGGCCCGGACACACTACATAATGATATAGTCAAACATATTCCAGCGACTGCTATAGAAATACTCTTGGAAGCCATGAATGAAATGTGGAAGTCAGCCACATTTCCATCTTCGTGGCGGAAGGCAATTGTTGTGCCTATACGGAAACCAAATAAATCTGGGGAGGACCCACTGCACTACCGCCCCATCTCGCTTACCTGCTCGGAACGCAAACTGGTTGAGAAAATAGTTAATGTCCGATTGATGTGGTTTCTAGAACATAACAATTTACTTACCATGATTCAGAGTGGTTTCCGAAAACACCGTAGCACACTTGACCATGTTATAACACTTGACTTCATCGTGCGCTCTGGGTTTATGAAGCGCCAACATGCAGCTGCATTATTTTTCTACATTGATGGTGCATATGACACGACATGGCGTCACGGTATACTGATGAAGTTACATAGTATGGGTGTCAGGGGCTCCATGGGGTTCTTCTTGACACACTTTTTAGCTTCCAGAACGTTTCGTGTTATAATAGGCCGCACACTATCTGGCACTTTTCCACAACTTAACGGAGTCCCACAGGGAAGTGTATTAAGTGTAGCATTGTTTGCTGTCGCTATCAATGATGTGGCTACATCACTGCCGACTTCCGTAGGCAAAGCGCTATTTGTAGATTTTGCCGTATGGTGTTCTTCGCGCTCTGTTTGCACAGTGGAGAGAACTCCAGCTGGCTGTCCGGAAGGTTCAGGGTTGGTGTGATAAAACAGGCTTCGTCATGTCCACGTTTAAAATTTCTGCCGCAGGCGCTCTTGCACCGACCCCATTATTATGCTCAACGGGCACCATATTCTATTCAAGTCTGCCGCCAAGTTCCTAGGTATATGGATGGACCGCCGACTAGCGTACAGCACCCACATCAAAGACCTTGCGCAGAAATGTACTAAGAGGCTGCAGGTGATGAGGACTCTCCAGGTGATCGTATGGAGCAGACAGAAGTATTTTGCTTCTTATGTACCAATCGCTCGTACGCTCTATAATCGACTATGGATGTTTTATATATGATGGGGCGTGCATTACAACGAAACGCCGTCTGGACGTAATCCACAATACAGCCCTTCGTACTGACACTGGAGCTTTCCGTACTTCACCAGTCGGTAGCTTAATGGCCAAGACTGATGAACTTCCTCTTGCGTTACGCTGTACACTACTGGGAGCGAGATACTCATGTAAGGTCGCACAGAACCGGAAGCACCCAGGATACAAATGGATATTGTCAAGGTCGTCGCCGCCACTTCGTCCACTCAGTAATCAGCTTGTCCTACCTTTTTTTCTGGACGCCGACATGATGGCCCCGACATTTTGTAAGTGCAACGTCAAACCAGGTTCTGTGGCACGCGCTGTCACTCCGAGTCTCCCCCCTTGGTAGGTTGTCCCAGTCCAGACAGACCTTGCTCTGTCCTACTCAAAGAAAGGGAGTGTCAACTCCGAAGAACTCCGCATGTTGGCGTTAGAGAAAATACACCAGTACCGTGAATTATCTCGCATATACACAGACGGCTCCAAGTCCTCGTCGGGAGTGGGATGTGCATATTAGACCTGACCTCGATCGGTCGACGCGGTATTAGATATTTCCGCTTACTGAAGCAGGCGTCGATTTTTACTGCTGAAATATATGCCATTTTACAAGCTCTTTACTATATACAGGATGACCAGTCCACAATCACGTGGTTTTTACTGACTCCTTAGGCAGTCTGCTGGGAATCAAGCCTTTCAACCCAGATAACAGGCTTGTCCAAAGGATTCCTCCCATCGTCAAATCCCTAACTCTTCTCGACAAAAATATCGTATTCTGCTGGATCCCTAGTCATGTTGGACTTGCTGGAAACGACGCTGCCGATATGGCCCCAAGCACGCTACCAGTAAGGGCCGTGAAATTCGCCTACCTCTTCCGCCAAGAGATGTGTATCCCTCCATTTTATCATATATACGATCTGAATGGCAACGAGCCTGGAATTCCAAGCCCAGTAAACTGAGAGTAACAAAACCAGAACTAGGGTTATGGCAGTCCTCCACCGGACCTCGCGACGAGAGGAAGTGACGCTTTGTCGATTGAGGATAGGGCATGCCTTAGCAACACACAGCTATACAGGGTGCGCGGAAAGTCCTGGCGCTTTTCAACATTTTCGCAAACAAATGCAACTGGCTCATATGTATTCAACAACAGGTTGTAACAGTGACTGGGAACAACAAGCCACATCCTTTCACCAACCGCTCACTCGATGTAGCCGCCCTCGGCGGCGATGACGGCCTCGACGCGAGACCGGAAGCCCTTGCAGGTCCTGATGATGTAGGCCGCCTCCAGCGCCTCCCACGCCGCCACGATGCGAGCCTTAAGCGACTCCAGGTTGGGATGAGAAGTGGCCTGGACCTCATCCTGCAGAACGCTCCACATGCTGTAATCGAGTGGGTTGAGGTCGGGCGACTGAGGCGGCCACATCTCCTTCCGCCAGAAGTGATCTGGCCCGCCGATCTCCTCTGTCAGCTTGGCTTGGATGGCGGTGGCGTTGTGGGCGGGCGCTCCGTCCTGTTGGAAGATAAAATTTCCTTCTGGGTAGGTCGCCTTGACCCAGGGGATGACGTGCGTGTCCAGGAGCCCCTCGTAGACCTGCCTGTTGATTTTCTCGTTGGCGTCGATGAAGATGATGGGGCATTTCTGCCCGTCGGACCCGACGACACCCAGGACCTTCTGCGGGTGCTTGTTCACGGGGTTGAACCGAATCCCGGGGTCCACTTCGTCAACAGGCTGGTCGGACAGATAGCGGGAGTTCCTCCGGTTCAGCTGGGCGTCGACGTGGAAGAGCTTCTCATCGGAGAAGATCCGAACGAAGCCGGTGGTCACCGGACTCTTCAAGAAGTTGAGCAGCAGCTTGCTCTTCTCCAGACGGCGGAGACGCGTGGCCTCGGTTAAACGCGGCCTGTTATGGATCACTCTGGACTCCATGTTCAAGTCTTGGTGGATCAATTCCCGCATTGATGTCTCGGGAAAGCTGAAGTTCTTCGCCAGTTTTCTGATTGACTGCCGCGGATTTTCTTCGATTGCTTCTGACACGGCGGCCACGTTCTCGGGAGTTCTGAGCGACCGCGGCCGACCTGACCTGGGGGCATCTTCTAAGGACCCCACAGATCGGATCTTCGCCTTTATCCGCTGAACCGTTCGCCGAGAAACGCTGCATCGTTCCGCAACTTGCGCCTCGGTTAAGCCGGACCCGGCCGCCGCGCGCAGGCAGCCAGCGACAAGGTGCCGCTTCGTCTGTTTATCCATGACTGAACGCGATTCGAAGGTCATATTTGCACGCCACCCGGCTGACCGGGTCGGCGAGGGTGACGCCTGCGGCCATTGACAGACTGGCCACCAATCACAGCGCGCGCTGGCAAGCATACCAGAAAAGCGCCAGGACTTTCCGCGCACCCTGTATACTGACTGGTGATGACCGACTTTTGTGCCCACGGTGTTATGACCCGCTTACAGTTTATCATGTTTGAATCATGTTAGAATAGGCTGTTTATCATTAGAACCTCTACGGCACCAGATTTTAGGACGTGTAAACAGCGACACTGCGTATGCTGCTAAAGGATGACTCTGAGGTCGTGTCGTCTGGGGACATTTTTACTTTCCTTGGACAAGCAAATTTTGATGTTATCTATCGCCGTACCTGGATATTTTGTCTTGCTGCCTACTGTAGGAGCATAGGAGATAGCCTGTAAACACAGTTATGGGCGCAAAATGACTATGGCAGTCGACGCGCCCCTAAACCCCAATTCATCATCAACCCCGTGCCCCCTAGATCCGCTTGTGGTGCCACGTCACTTCAGTTATCGTGTCCATGCTTTAATTCTGGGGGCAAACAATTTAACTACCTTGCTGCATAGGTCCTACAACTAGATTCTTATAATTACTTACCTTGGGAAATAAAACATTTAACCCATTCTTGAATATAATCTCAGATGACTTTGCCCTTACGTATTCTCATTTTGAACGCATTCAATATAATTGTAACTTCTATGATGCTAAGGATATCAGTAGACAAGCTGAAATACGTACTGATATAGGAAGAAACAGATATTCTCCATTTGAATGCAAGGTTCATAGTAAATAAATTTGATGAGCTCAATAATTTCCTAAACCAGCTGAATCACAAATGGAGCCTTATATGTATTTCTGAAACCTGGCTATCAAAATAAAATGAACGCAAATTTAGCTTAGATGACAAAGATTATGAACTATTCTGCAAAAGCAGAGAAAACAAAACTGGGGAGGGTCTGCAATCTATTATTTGAAATCACTAAAAGCAAAACAGCTTTATCCATTTAATTTTGTTGCTGCTGAAGCTGAAGGTGTTTTTCTCCAAATATAATTGAGTAATAATCAACGTCTTTTGATATGCCAGATATATCGTGCACCTGGTCATAGTACACAAATTTCTGTCTGAATTTGAGGAGTCCCTTACAACAATAAACAAACTGAACATGGCTACACACATCATTGGAGATCTAAACACTGACCTTTTTTCAATTCCAAACAACCACTTTGCTGACTCATTTTTTATGTCTAATATGCTCTCATGGTTTTCTTCCCCTAATATCAAAGGCTACTCGTGTATGTGATACATCATGCACACTAATTGACAATATTTTCTGTAATGATGTCCCAAATATAATAAACTGGCATCATTAAATCTGATTTCTTTGATCACTTCTCTATTTTTAAACATCAGAATTTTCAGTTCTAAAACCAATAACCGCAAAAAGAACAAGAACGACCTTTGACTTTCATAAAATTTACCGGTTGAGGGATCATCTGACCAATGAACCTGAATGGGATTTTTGATGAAAATGATCCTGAGAAAGCATTTATCAGTTAAATTAATGCATATAAGAGTGGGATTTATAAATGTATATGTACTCAAGCCATATCACGAAAAACATCCTCCATAAAACCATGGATTTCAGCTGCAATATTATGCACAATCAACCAAAAACAAATATTATTAAATCAAAAACTTACATATCGGACTACTGAAAGCAAGACAAAATATAACAGGTATACAAGTACACCGATTAGAATAATCAGAAAAGCAAAAATACTTCATTGTGAAGTGGAATTCGACAAACATCAAAATAATCCAAAAGAGACATGGAAAATGCTTAACCAGACACCCAGGCAAACTCCTTCAATGCATAATATCCGTGAAAAAAATGAACATAGATGCAAGCATCACTCTGGAAAGTGATGCAGCTATAGCCGAAGGATTTAATAAATACTTCACAGGAATTGCACCAAAATTGAGAGAACAAATTCCTGAAAGCAACATCAGTGCTTTGTAATATATGCACACCTACCCAGATATATCAATGGTGCTATTAGCAGTAACAGAAAACAATTTAGATACAGTAATTGCTTCTTTAAAAATGTTGGGTCTGGAGTTGACGGAATACATTCTAGGGTATTTAAACAGTCATATAGGTCCATATTATCACGCTTAACCCATATCATCAACTTATGTCTGAGTAGTGGGATCTACCCGAAGCCATTCAAAATTGCTATTGTAAAGCCCATCTACAAAAAAGGTGACCCGTCAACATTTAGTAACTACAGAACAATTAGTATTCTTCCACATATATCAACAACATTAGAAAAGATAATCCAAAACCAACTCTTTCAACATTTCACCCTACATAACCTAATTTCTGATAGGTAATTTGGTTTCAGAAAAGAGAGGTTCACATACCTTCTTCTACTTTTAATACAGAGCCTCGTGACTAAAGAATTTGAAAATAGTGAATATGTTGTAGGAATTTACCTTGACTCGAGAAAGGCGTTTGATGCCGTTGACAAAGAAATATTGTGTGCAAAAACGGGAAAAAATATGGTGTAAAAGGAAATGCAATCAAAATATTACAGTCCTATTTGTCATGAAGAACACAAGCTACTACAATAAATAACGGTACCTCTACTTTCAGAAAAATTGATATGGGTGCGCCACAAGGCTCAATTTTAGGCCCCTTGCTTTTAAAAATATATATAAATGATATTGTAAATTTGCATGGAGAATGTCAGACATTTCTATATGCTGATGACACTGCCATTTTTATCTCAAAAGCACTGACGGTACAGGACTTCATCACAAGATAACACATTTCATGCCAAAAATTTCGCAATGGCTACCTTCAAATCGTTTATCATTAAATGAATCCAAAAGTGTATACCAGCTATACAACAATCACAAAACAGATATTTATATCCACATTGAAGTTAATGGGATTTCTATTTTACATGAGACGCTGTTGGTTGGTTGGTTATTGGTTTTACGACACATCGACCGTTGAGTCATGTAGCGTCGCCAATCGCCGATTGGTCGCGGGCGAAGAGTAACGACAGGTGAGACTCGAACCCACAACCATTCGATTGTGAGACGAGCAACTTACCCCTAGGCTACTCGTCCTCTGGTAAAATACCTTGGTGTATGTGTGGATGAACATTTTAAATTTGCATCCCATATCGGCAGTGTCTCACATAATAAGTCGCAACTTAGGAATGATATGAAAAATTAAATATCTCCCATGGAAAAATTACCCTTAAATTTGTATAATGCATTAATTCTTCCATATAAAAATTATTGCTGTTGTCTCTGGAGTGCAAACTATGTTAATCAGACAAACACATTTTTGTTCCTTCAGGAAAGAATGATGCGTATTATTGAGGATGTATTTCCCCCAGAGTGCAAACCCTATCTTTAAGAAATTAAAAAATGTCAAAAGTCCAAGATCTAGCAAAACTTCAAATGTTACTTATTATGCAAAAACTCATTCATCATCAGCTAACTCATTCTATCAGACCCCTTTTCACAGAATTACTTGACACCCCATATCCCACAAGATTACAAAACCACTCCCAGCACAGCTATTCAAACAAACGTTATCGTCTCTTCATCATTGAATGTTTTGGACTCAAGCTTTGGAATTCTATCATAGCAAAGCATTTTCTGAATTCAGATATACAATATTCTAAGACTGTTCTGAAAATCACATTAAGACATACTTCTTGAGCAGACATTAACAGTTATTTAAAGTACTTAGCAGATATTTTTTTTTGTGTGTGTGTGTGTGTGTGTGCGTGTGCGTGTGCGTGTGCGTGCGCGTGCGTTTGCTCTTAACTATACATAAAATGAAAAGCACCTAACCGCTGATTCCTCCCACATTCCACCCAGCAACAAGCCCATGCTTAGCTGGATGGAGTTGTGGGAGGAGCTAAAGTTAAAAGAAAGTCATTACAAATCAGGAGTGCTCACTACTATCTGGCCAAAAAACCAGCTACTAACATTATAGTTTAGACCCTAATTTTTTGTTGGGATGGGTGCAGAGTGAGTCATATGCCTCCTTTGGGTATGCCTCCTTTGACTACTAACAGCATTCTTTATCATTAGTTTTATTGCTCTAATACCGGCACTTTGTATGCTTGTTTATCTCTTTTCCATCTCATACCTGGGGGTGCCGCAACTTTTCTGTTTATTTTATGGTGTTAACCCGTCCATTCTCGGGGGTCTTCAACCGCCCCCTCAGGTTTTTCGCGGATGATGGGCGAACGGCGCGCGGCAGCGCGCCCAAATTTGGCATACCTTTTCCCACATCAATTTGGCATGCTATTTCAAATTTTTGAAGTCAGGTCATCCTAGGTTCAACTGATTAGTCAAGGTCAAGTGAGGTCACCTCCAAAAAAGTTCAACCAGTCGTCACGCTTTAACGGATACAAATATTTTAATGAAACTTTCAGCGTTTGCTTATCTTTAGGGATGCAACAAAATTTAGGAGTGGAATTTTTCTTCTTTTTTTCCGTTTTTGACTACATATAAATTCTGCGTATTTGCCAAATTGCGGTTCAAATAAAGGATTCTGGCTAAAGTAAGCATTTTTTATTAGCGCAATTTGACTTCCAACAACGTTTCTCGGTCTGCTCTGCTCATTGGAAAAGGGAAATTAAAGAAAACTTGAAAACTCAAAATTCTGAAATTTTAGAAGAAAAAAAAATTGGGGGGGGGTGAGCACAAAAATAAGGCCCTGGTCGATTTCGTTATCCTTTTCTCATTCCAAATAATGTTTTCTCATATATCCCCAAAATGAACTCCCCAGAGCCAAAAACATAATGGAAGTCGTGAAAAGTGAAAATCTAGCTCCCATGGTGACGTCACTTTTGTGGAAAATAGTTTTGGGGGTGGACCTGGACCCTATTCGTCGAGCGCTTTCCGATGACACCTCTTTCGTTTTCGTGCGATGCTTAGTTTGAATTTTAGAGGGGGATTACTAACCCCCCCCCGAGACGGGGTGTGAGGATCCGACCGGAAAGACGGCGCGGGTTAATGTAAGGTGCTTGCAGTCGTTGGGTAAGTACTTGCTCCTGGTCAACTGATCTTGGGTGTCGGACATTTAAAAAGAAAGAAAAAAGTAACTGTGGCTGCCGACAACGTCACACTGTGGCCGCAGACAACGCCACACTGTGGCCGCAGACAACGCCACACTGTGGCCGCAGACAACACCACACTGTGGCCGCAGACAACACCACACTGTGGCCGCAGACAACACCACACTGTGGCCGCAGACAACACCACACTGTGGCCCCAAACAACACCACACTGGCCGCAGTTAACACCACACTGTGGCCGCAGACAACACCACACTGTGGCCGTAACGCCACAGTTGGCCCCAAACAACACCACACTGTGGCCGCAGACAACGCCACACTGTGGCCGCAGACAACACCACACCGTGGGCGCAGACAACACCACACTGTGGCCGTAACGCCACAGTTGGCCGCAGCAGCCAGTCGATCACGGCTGACCGGGTCGTGACAACCCGCGCTCGTTCTCAGTTTTTATCCGGTCTGTTTGAACCATTTGCAGAGCTGCAAATGCGCCATTCGTGATGTTTGATAAGCCTCTGAAGGGCAGCCGATCAAGCAGTCTTAATTCGAGCTCCGGCCAAACCGTTTGTTGGAAGAGGTGGGGTAGCCGATATTCCACCACCTTGGATCGGCGTGCACGTGAGCGGCACCCTGATCGCAATGGCATCGATTTGCTTGGTATGGTGAGGCTGAGGGGAGCAACGCCTGCGTGTGACAATGTCATCCTTGATTGGTAATGCTTGGCCAGTACAGTCGGCCGCTTTTCTGTCACAACTGGAAACTGTGCGGCAAGGTAAATGTTAGGAGACGAACGTGTAAACGAAGACGTATGGCAGCAGGGGAACAGTGGACTGTGTAAACGTTTATATGCCACCTGAGCAGATTGGTGTCAATGGTCAGGACATGCTGCCAACGGATATTATACTGCATCTGGGGGGGGTGAAGGGCTTCTCCAGATCGAAAGGTTGTGGTTTCGAGTTCCACCTGCCGCTACTCTTCGCCCACGACCAGTCGGCGTGAGAGATTGACAACGTTACATGATCCATCAGTTGACGTGTGGTAAAATCAATAACGACCACCACACCGCAGCGAGCTGCGATGTGATGTGCTTCGCTTGTTGACGATATCTGCATGATCATGATGATCGTGATGATGCAGACGATGAACTCAGAAATAAAGGGACAAGAGGAGGCCACTGAGCTTCATCCGTGAAATAGTCAACCGGCAGTCGTTAACCTTCTTTCGGTTCACTCCCCTTTTCGCTTGTGATGCATCATCAGTTTCCCGCCCCGCGAAACGCTGCATGCAGCATACACACTTTGTATTTTGATGTCAAGCCTCAACTCACCTCACCTGGAGTCAGGTCGGATAATCTGTTAAATCGGCCAACCACCAGGATAGACAAGGTGTATCGACCTCGGCGGGTCACCGTGTTAAATCGGGCAACAACAGACCACGATAGGCGAGGTGTATCGACCTTTTGAAAACCACGGCTTAACCGGGTGGACATAGCTGGTTTCATCTACTTTGTTGTGACAAGTTAAGACATGAATTTTACAAAGCCATGGGAAGTTAGTTGGAAGAAACATGCAAGACAAACCCGACTGGTGGCAGTTTTTTGTTCACTTTTTCTGCCAGCAGTACCAACGTAATCTCTGAAAAGAGAGGCTTCATTTATACAACTTCAAACTTTCTTTTACATATAGGACAGTTTCAGTTAACTACATGACACTCACCGATGTAAGAAGAATGCAAGAGGGACTGCAATGAGCTGAAATATCGCAACATAAGCTATTATCCATTCACATGCAATTACATATACCATATAATGTTGCATTCAAAATGTTACATGTCAGCTAGCATATGGATAGCAATTGCATACCTGGCCATTGTGCGCAGTACAGGACGGTTGGAGCGGAATTCACCACTGGCCTGGGAATAATGACCGGAGTTTTCCACTCCAGTCACGTGCATCAGTTAGTGGATCTGATCGACTCGACGTTCGATATACAGGTGCACCTCCCGACGCCTGCGCCGACTGTTAAATCACCAATCGAAGCAAAAAGGCACAAAGACAAAGTTCACAAACGTAGGTTACAATAACAACTTCAAAAGGAGAAATCGGTTTCTCATTACTGTCAAGCAAATTATGCCATTTGTGTTAAGCATCTGGCGATGCCATAAAGCTGATGTTAAGCCTGATGCTTGAAGCCCAAATGGCAATGCTAAGGCCGGGGAATGGCCCGCGGCCATGTTGGAGTGATGTGAGACGGCATCGGCTGTTGGGCGGATTATTGGGCCTGAGCGGTGTACTGACATGAGATGAGAAGCTGTTGGGCGGATTATTGGTCCTAATCGGTGTACTGGCATGCGATGAGAAGCTGTTGGGCGGATTATTGGGCCTGAGCGGTGTACTGACATGAGATGAGAAGCTGTTGGGCGGATTATTGGTCCTGATCGGTGTACTGGCATGTGATGAGAAGCTGTTGGGCGGATTATTGGGCCTGGTCGGTGTACTGACATGGATGAGACTGTTGGGGGATTATTGGGCCTGACGGTGTACTGGCATGGATGAGAAGCTGTTGGGCGGATTATTGGGCCTGATCGGTGTACGGCATGGATGAGAAGCTGTTTGGGCGGATTATTGGCCTGATCGGTGTACTGGCATGTGATGAGAAGCTGTTGGGCGGATTATTGGGCCTGATCGGTGTACTGGCATGTGATGAGAAGCTGTTGGGCGGATTATTGGGCCTGATCGGTGTACTGGCATGTGATGAGAAGCTGTTGGGCGGATTATTGGGCCTGAGCGGTGTACTGAGATGAGATGAGAAGCCACTGGGCGGATTATTGGATCTCGTCGGTGTACTGGCATGTGATGAGAGGCGGCAAGCCAGTTCATTAGTCGGGACCGACAGTGGCGGGATTTATCGACGTGAAATTGATTACGGGCAATCCAGTTAGGGAGATAGGCCAGACTATTTTCGATGATGTCCCATTACTGTAACATGGGGACGAGTAGCCTAGGGGTACGTTGCCCGTCTTGCAATCGAAAGGTTGTGGGTTCGAGTCTCACCTGTCGGCCGCGGTGAGACTCTCACCTACTCTTCGCCCGCGGCCAATCGGCGTGAGAGATTGGCAACGCTACATGGCTCAACGGTCGATGTGTCGTAAAACCAATAACCAACCAGTCATTACTGTAATATGTCATGTTATGTCAGTTAGGGGGATATGCTTGCTATTTTCGATTGTGTCATTATTGTGATGTCCGGTTAGTCTTATGATTTTGGTGGTTTGGCTTTCGGTTATCTAAACCAGGCAAATTCGTCCCGGCGAAAGCTTGGGAATCTAATAGGGAGCGTAGAACGTAAAAACATAGCAAGTTGTGAAATGTAGGTGTTGCTGAATTATGCATAGGAAAATAGTTCACTTGGACTACTTGCCTAAGTGGGGGATAACCCAGAGTTATTCAGAACCGATGCTCTAGACCTTCAGGTTCAGATTGGTTTGTGCGTCAAAACATCTATTTTATGTTTATATATTTCTATATTATCAGATATCAGATAATATAATAAGTATATGGATATCAGATTAAACGAGTAAATGTGTAGGACGGTTAAACACTACAAGCTATCAATCAAGCAATGATTGATCAATGACGTTCTGCCTGGTGATGTGGTAAATACATTCTTCATGTTCTCATCACCCCACTTGTAATAGCCTTATTGAAGTGGTTTACAAGTAGAGTGAATGCATTTTTATGTCCGATAATCTTAGTTTTGGACTCTAGGACGTTCAGTGGGGAGAGTGAAATTAAGTGGATGAAGTCGGGTTGGTGGTAGATTGTGAATGATGCTTCAAAGAAAATAGCTAATGATGGACTTTGGTTGGTAGCGGTCCAACCGGCTGCGATATTGGGGCAGCCAACTACCGCCGGTCACTGCCCATGACGTCATACCACCGCGTGAACTGTGCTCTCCGACTCCGGGTAGTGTTTTCTGAAATTCCTGCGTTTTCGCGAAAATTGAATGCAGTAAGATGCATCTCCTCACGGGCTGTCAATAGAGCTGCAATTCTGGCCAGCGCATGGTCTTCCTGTGGCGATATGATGTCCGATCGTGTACATGCAGCAGGGGAAGCCCACAGCCCGCCGACCTCATGGTCTCGCTCTTCCTGTGGCGGTATGGTGTCCGATCGTGTGCATGCAGCAGGCGAAGCCCACAGCACGCCGACCTCATGGTCTCGCTCTTCCTGTGGCGATATGATGTCCGATCGTGTACATGCAGCAGGGGAAGCCCACAGCCCGCCGACCTCATGGTCTCGCTCTTCCTGTGGCGATATGATGTCCGATCGTGTACATGCAGCAGGGGAAGCCCACAGCACGCCGACCTCATGGTCTCGCTCTTCCTGTGGCGATATGATGTCCGATCGTGTACATGCAGCAGGCGAAGCCCACAGCCCGCCGACCTCATGGTCTCGCTCTTCCTGTGGCGGTATGGTGTCCGATCGTGTGCATGCAGCAGGCGAAGCCCACAGCACGCCGACCTCATGGTCTCGCTCTTCCTGTGGCGATATGATGTCCGATCGTGTACATGCAGCAGGGGAAGCCCACAGCGCCGACCTCATGGTCTCGCTCTTCCGTGGCGATATGATGTCCGATCGTGTACATCAGCCCCCCGACCATGGTCTCGCTCTTCCTGTGGCGGTATGTTTAATGCAGCAGGCGAAGCCCCAGCACGCCGACCTCATGGTCCGCTTTCGTGGCGGTATTCCGATCGTGTAATGCAGCAGGGGAAGCCCACAGCCCGCCGACCTCATGGTCTCGCTCTTCCTGTGGCGATATGATGTCCGATCGTGTACATGCAGCAGGGGAAGCCCACAGCACGCCGACCTCATGGTCTCGCTCTTCCTGTGGCGATATGATGTCCGATCGTGTACATGCAGCAGGGGAAGCCCACAGCACGCCGACCTCATGGTCTCGCTCTTCCGGTGGCGCTAATGACGCTTGCCGAACGGTGTGTACGGTGTTGCAGCCGAACGGTCGCACCTGTGAGAAGGCCGTACTGTCGTATCCGTGAGAATGCCGTACTGTCGCACCTGTGAGAAGGCCATACTGCCGCACCTGTGAGAAGGTCGTACTTTCGCACCTGTGAGAAGGCTGTACTGTCGCACCTGTGAGAAGGTCGTACATTCGTACCCGTGACAAGGCCGTACTGTCGCACCCGTGAGAAGGCTGTACTGTCGTACCCGTGAGAAGGCCGTACTGTCGTATCCGTGAGAAGGCCGTACTGTCGCACCCGTGAGAAGGCTGTACTGTCGTATCCGTGAGAAGGCCATACTGTCGCACCTGTGAGAAGGCTGTACTGTCGCACCTGTGAGAAGGTCGTACTGTCGTACCCGTGAGAAGGCCGAACGGTCGCACCTGTGACAAGGCCGTACTGTCGTGCCCGTGACAAGGCCGTACTGCCGCACCTGTGAGAAGGTAGCACTGTCGCACATGTGAGAAGACCACACTGTCGCACCCGTGAGAAGACAGCACTGTTGCACCCGTGAGAAGGCCGTACTGTCGCACCCGTGAGAAGGCTGTACCGTCGTACCCATGAGAAGGCCGTACTGTCGTACCCGTGAGAAGGCCGTACTGTCGCACCCGTGAGAAGACAACACTGTCGCACCTGTGAGAAGGCCATACTGCCGCACCTGTGAGAAGGTAGCACTGTCGCACACGTGAGAAGACCACACTGTCGCACCCATGAGAAGACAGCACTGTTGCACCCGTGAGAAGGCCGTACTGTCGCACACGTGAGAAGACCACACTGTCGCACCCGTCAGAAGACAGCACTGTTGCACCAGTGAGAAGGCCGTACTGTCGCACCTGTGAGAAGACAACACTGACGCTCCCGTGCGCACCCGTCAGAAGACAACACTGTTGCACCAGTGAAAAGACAGCGATGTCGTAGCCGTAAGAAGACCGATCTGTCGCACACGTGAGAAAACACAGCACTTCCACACCCGTGAGAAGGCCGTTCTGTCACACCCGTGAGAAGACAACACTGTCGCACCTGTGATAAGGCCATACTGCCGCACCTGTGAGAAGGTAGCACTGTCGCACACGTGAGAGACCACACTGTCGCACCCGTGAGAAGACAGCACTGTTGCACCCGTGAGAAGGCCATACTGCCGCACCTGTGAGAAGGTAGCACTGTCGCACACATGAGAAGACCACACTGTCGCACCCGTGAGAAGACAGCACTGTCGCACACGTGAGAAGACCACACTGTCGCACCCGTGAGAAGACAGCACTGTTGCACCCGTGAGAAGACAGCACTGTTGCACCCGTGAGAAGGCCGTACTGTCGCACCCGTGAGAAGACAGCACTGTTGCACCCGTGAGAAGACAGCACTGTTGCACCCGTGAGAAGGCCGTACTGTCGCACCCGTGAGAAGACAGCACTGTTGCACCCGTCAGAAGACAGCACTGTTGCACCCGTGAGAAGGCCGTACTGTCGCACCTGTGAGAAGACAACACTGACGCTCCCGTGCGCACCCCCCGTCAGAAGACAACACTGTTGCACCAGTGAAAAGACAGCGATGTCGTAGCCGTAAGAAGACCGATCTGTCGCACCCGTGAGAAAACACAGCACTTCCACACCCGTGAGAAGGCCGTTCTGTCACACCCGTGTCTCCGCCGCGGTCAAGCGCCTAGCTTGCCTCATTCGCATTCCATGTAGCAGCACATTCCATGTAGCAGCACATTCCATGCAAGGCCACATTCCATGTAGGATGACGTTCCGTGTTGCACATACCTTGGCTGTGAGTCATTTTATTATCGTGATCAGCTTTTAGAGGACATTCAAATGCGTCTGAATGTTTTTGTCAATATGATAAGAGCGTCGCCCTCTGCTGGATTCCTAATCGTGTGGACATTATCGGCAACGATATGGTCGATACGGCCGATCGGCGTATCCAGGGTAGGTACACGGACGCCACTCACAGTTGATGAAGCATCCGAAGCCGATCTGTCACTATGATTGTATGCCGTTCACAGAGCGTCATGTTCTGTTGTCACGTCCCACCTTCCGAGTATAGCGGAGAGGGCATGTTCGGCCACGCGCGGCCTCGCTTCCCTTCACGGACATTTTAGGTTGTCATTCTCATGCAATCCGACGTGCTGATCATATATCTATGACATGCGTCTCCTCAGGTGTGCTATGTAGTCGATGCGCCCCCAAACTCCTCAGGTGTGCTATCATCTGTTGGCCAGTGTACACACTGCGCAGTGTATGCACGTCATTCTATAGCATGACATAGGTTTTTCTCAGTTGTGTATGATTAGGTGTGTGACTTGGGTACATGCAACTAAGAGTCCTCGAACATTGAGAAGAAGGCCTTGGTGTGTATAATCGCGGACACATTGCTGTTACTGACGCTAAATGATCACATACGGTCGTTACGCCTTACAACACAAATAATCAGCCAACCAGCCAACCACCTCGGCATACTTTCGACTTAATTTATTTCAGCACGCGCGCCGGAGAACCTCTCACAACGCTCACCGGAGGGGAGTGATTCGACCCCTAAGATCTCGGAAACTGCTGAAGCTAATAGCACAACATTTGAAGGGTAGACTACGACTGTAGTAAACTCGCATCAGTATAAGGTGTATGCCCCTAGATCAACGTCTTTAGGGTTGAATGAGGTCGAAATCGGCCACCGCACCGCCGCTCTACCGCACCGACGAAACCTTTGCGACCTTGAACTCTCGACCGTCGGGCTCTGGCCGGTCGGTTAGTCACCCCCCCCCCCCCCCCGAAAATTTCTATATTTATGATCGAATTTCGACTTTTGCATAGTGCAAGAGTAGCTTTCGCTTCTTGATTTTTTACGGTCACCATTTCATTACAATAAACCCCGCTGCTTAAGCCCGGTTCACACTACGGCCTTTTGACGCCTTCCAAGCGTTTATTCATCGTTTTTAGGCCGTTTCGTCAAACAAACGGCAATCGAACGCATTTCAGTCGCCTGTCAAAAATGCGTCTTACGAACGTTTAACGCGATCGGAGCGTCGCACAGTGTGCACCGGGGCATGTCAAGACGGGTAATGAACGTCAATCTGGCGTCCAAAAGATAGATATAGTTCATCTTTTCAACGCCGATTCAGCGTTTAACGTTCTGTTGGCGTGATTGCGTGGCCGCGAGATATTCGAAGTTGTGTTGGCTGTCTATCACCAGGTGAGAAGCATTGATTTGCTTGTGGTAGAATATTGCATTTCCTAGCACACTTCTTGACCACGTGGTAGAGAGGTAGCACTGGAAAATAGTCACAGGCGGAATTGTATGCAATACTGTGTTGTGTTTGTGTTTCACTGGCGCCGGAAAAACATGCTTGTTCACCCAAGATGGAAAGGTGGGAAATAATATTTTGGGGTTGTTCATGCAGCCCTGACAAAATCTTGCAAGTATCTGAAGAACATGGCCATGCAGAAAATCATTGGCCCAGTGAGTTATAAGTGCCTATTATAAGCAATGAAAAACCGTTGACAATTTCTGATACTCCAAACAGAACTCGGCACTGCCAGGTTATGCATGATGGTGAAAAACATTAATAATTTCCATTGCTGTAAATCCCAATTCATTGGAATTTTCAGAGCCAAAACCATTGGTTGTGCATGTCCAGTGCCAACTACAGATGCTATCTTTTCTGATGTGCGCATGATATGCATATTGAAATATGTACATGTTAGTTTTGGTCCTCACTATGTCAAGGTGCACTTACGTTGATATCCCAAGGTAGGCTGCAAAGTTAACCCATCTATTTTGTCTGCAGACTCATGGTTCGGCATGTTGGAACTTGTTCAGCATGGGCAACTAGCTGATGGTGTCCACAAAATGCAACCAAAGAGAGCTCCTGTGACTCAATGTTGCACTTTTGCATTATATCTTTATGTCTGGCACATCTCACAACAACACCCGAATCCTTCTTTTGCTCAGTCCCGACTCGCAATTGGTCACTCATCAAGCATGCATCCCTGGTATGCTGTCTGCCTACATGCATTATCTTGCACTGATCAAAGTTACATTTCATTTGCCACTTGTTGACCACTTCATATGCTGTTCCAACTATTTTTGTGCAGAGTCTTCATTGCCAGGCAAAGCAAAAATACGTGAAGCATGTAATATTCTGCAACTTGTGCTATCCAGATGAACTGAGCAAGGCTGAACTGAGGCTATCACAGCATGGAACACCACTTGTTCAACAATGATGAATATAAATGGATCACAGAGAATGTATGATTTTCTACGGAGAGATTCGTGATGTTTACTAAAACCCCTGCCATTCATTGCACATTAGCCGGTTTGCATACTTTTCACAAATTTATTTACCAGTGCATACTATTCACAAATTTTCACAAATCAATTTACCAGTCAGAATGGTCTCATTGGCGTCATAATTGATTCATAGCGAAGCGTAAAACGAACCTTTTCATTCGGGGAAACAGCGTGCTATTCCCGGTGTATTTCCGCTCGTTTTACGACGTCTATCTTCTGTTTGACGTTCGATATCCGTTCGTTTTACGAACGTTTGATGCTCCGAATTGCCAAGTGTGAACCGGGCTTTGTGAGATATCATCGAAAAACAGGGATGTTGGGCGGATTTCGACTTCGGAATCCGCCTTTTTTCATTTCAATAGTGAAAAGAACTCCGAAGTTCTTTCGACTATTCCGAAGTGCTTATTTTCCTCATATTGTTCTTGGAGAAGCGAAACTTTCCTTCGTACATAGTGTTCGGGCTCACGTGAATTTATTTGATCTGTTCTGAGCTAATACATGTGCCATGGACAGGACACATTTTGAGAGGTTATCAACATGGATTCATTTTACAACACTGACATACGCTCCTCACGTACCTTGCGTAGCTTGTTCATATGAAGTCTGTTCAAATCGAGGCTTTCAAGCTTTCACGACATGATAGATCAAGCTAACATTGTTCGGCCGGACAAAACCATGGTTTTAGCCAACTGGCAAACATAACTCGCCAACTTTATCCTTAACTGGCTCACACCGACTGCACGTCCTGTTGGCTCTTGGCTGTACAGCCGGCTGTAGGTCCTGTTGGCTGTTGGCTGTACAGCTGGTTGTTACACGGGCCGTACGTCCTGTTGGCTGTTGGCTGTACAGCCGGCTGTAGATCCTGTTGGCTGTACAGCTGGCTGTTACATGGGCCGTACGTCCTGTTGGCTGTTGGCTGTACAGCCGGCCGTACGCCCTGTTGGCTGTTGGCTGTACAGCCGGCCGTACGTCCTGTTGGCTGTTGGCTGTACAGCCGGCCGTACGCCGTGTGAGGTCTGTGCGCGGCGGGACGAGTCACCCACTACTTGCGCCGCTGCCAGCGACTGTGCTGTGTCTGCTGAACGGCTGAACGCGTGGTCGTTGCTCGAGCGCGTGACAGTGGCCTGTTCGTCTGATGACCGTCACGGTTACGACTGACCGCGGGCAGACAAGGAGCTGTCGTACCAGCGGCGTCTGGGGTGTTCATGTCTGTGTCTGTCGTGCCAGCGGCGTCTGAAGTGTCCGTGCCTGTCTGTCCCACCAACAGAAGTCTGGGGTATCCGTGCCCGTGTCCGTGCCTGTCCGACCAACAGCAGTCTGGGGTGTCCGTGCTCGTACCTGTCCCACCAACAACACTGGGGTATCCGTCCTCGTACCCGTTCCTGTCCCGCCAACAGCTGTCTGGGATATCCGTGCCAGTGCCCGTGCCTGTCCCATCAATAGCAGTCTGGGGTTTTTGTGCCCGTACCCGTCCCACCAACAACAGTTTGAGGTATCCGTGTCCGTGCCTGTCCCACCAACAGCTGTCTGGGGTGTCCGCGTCCGTATCCCACTCACGTCATCTGGGACGTCTTGGCGTGCCTTCCGGTGTCGGAGGAATCCGTGTCTGCAGTCGCTTGTAGCAGGGTGCTCTGGCATTGGCGTTTTCCGCAAATGCCCCGCGGTGGCGAAGTCGGCTGTTGTTCTGCCCCGCGGTGGTGAGGTCGGCTGTTGTTCTCCCCCTCAGTGGTGAGGTCGGCTGTTGTTCTGACCCTCAATGGTGAGGTCGGCTGTTGTTCTGCCCCTCGGCGGTGAAGTCGGCTGTTGTTCTGCCCCGCGGTGGTGAGGTCGGTTGTTGTTCTGTCCCTCGGTGATGAGGTCGGCTGTTGTTCTACCCCTCGGTGGTGAGGTCGGCTGTTGTTCTCCCCCTCAGTGGTGAGGTCGGCTGTTGTTCTGACCCTCAATGGTGAGGTCGGCTGTTGTTCTGCCCCTCGGTGATGAGGTCGGCTGTGGTTCTGCCCCGCGGTGGTGATGTCGGCTATTGTTCTGTCCCTCCGTGGTGAGGTCGGCTGTTCTGTCCCTCCGTGGTGAGGTCGGCTGTTATTCTGTCCCTCCTTGGTGAGGTCGGCTGTTGTTTTCCGTGTTCTTGCCAGGGGTTGGTCGTCGCTGTTTTGTCCTCTGTTGGTTCTCTTCATTTTCTTCGAGGCAATAATTGTTTTCTGTTTGCTTGCTGTAGTGACAGCATAGGTTTGTGACAGAATGTGATCCAATAATTGTCGATGAAATAACCTGTTCTGAGTTTTTGGCATCCAGACCATCATCCTCTCGTTCCTTCTAATTTAGAGGTTGAATGTTGCTTGACAATGCACTGCTCTGTGATAATGTGCTCAAGACTTACTGGAAAATGCAAGTTGATAGTTTTATATCATAGGTTGGAAGAAAAAATATACCATTCATATTCGATTACCCCGAAGTTTTCCTCTCCGCCGCCAGGATTCCAAAGCACAAATCCAATCTGGACCCAATTCGTTATGGCTCGAGAGATGGAATGGGGCTGAGGTAGATGACTGGGGGTGATGCATCGCTAATTTTAACAAACACGACAGTATCATTTGGGTACTAAGGTCGACGGATCCCTGTTTGTATGTTAATGAGGCTCAGAACATTTGACAGCACAGCTCGTCTGGCCCGGGACTGTCTGTTGTGTTTTACGTTTGGATATGCTGATTAATTGCCATTTCAGGTTTTCTCTATTCGTTGGTTAAATGCTTGGTTTGTGGTTCTCAAAAAAAGCACCGACAATAAGTTCATATGGCGCCTATTTGTCTCGTATTTTTATCTCCGTATTTGTTAATTGGTGCTAATTCCTCGTGAGTTTCTCATGGTTTACTTTCTGTCGATTTACTATCGGTTTTCACTCTCCTACTGGCATCGGATTTTGCTGTTGCCGGTTCGCTGTCCTCATCAGTGTTTGTCATCACTATTGCTTGTCGGTTTTATTTGCGGTTATTCGTCATTGTTCGTACTGACGGAGCAACCTGTTTTTGTCACTGCGTTGTATCTCCATGATGAATACTGTTCTTTTCGTTGGTAGTTGCGTCTGTTTTAGGCTATAAGGGTTTCCGGTCTACGTGTTTTCATCGCCCATGTTCGCCGTTGTTTTCCAGTGTGGACATGTCTGGTGCTGTGTCCGATGGCCGGCTCCTTTGTTGTTTGTTTTTTCGGAAGCAGAAACTGAAACGACATTTCACACAGTGGCTATGTCAGAGGCGGGGATGGCCGAGTGGTTAAGGTGTCAGGCTGTGGGTACCAAAGGTCCCTGGTTCGACTCTAGCGCCACTGAGGACATTTCCCAATCCCGCGGCCCACCGGCGAAACAGTGTCGGCGGCGCCATTAGCCGTGAATGTGCATAAAGTGTGTCGTGAACCAACCAATAAACAATAACAACAGTGGCTATGTCGGAGGGAACCCAATCTAGTCAATATGTGCATGTGTTTCGTTTTCTCTTTACTAATTTTTCCTCATCTGATATGTCGTTTGTGCTCCTGTATGACCTTATGTATGATCACGCTGCCTAACCTATTTCTCATGCGCACTTCATTAAAAAACAATCCATCGTGCACTTCTATGTTATGACTTCTTTTATGACGAATGGCCATAAATAACCTATTTTGGATTTGGCCTGATAAAGGTGACAATACGTTGCAGAATTTCGTCGTATTTATGTCCAAACTTCTAGTCAATTATGGTCTCCGGTGTTGTCTGCCAATTTTTGTGCGCGCTTTTCTGGTCAGAGCTTGTCTCCACCGTTGTTTGGCAGCGATGTTCTGGTTAGTGCTTGTATCCGCTATTGTTAGCAGTGTTTGTGTTCGCTGTTAGTGCATGACTCCACCGTTGTCTGCCACTGTCCGCTGTTCTGTGTAGTGTGTGACTCCGCTGTTGTCTGCCACTGTCCGCTGTTCTGTGTAGTGTGTGACTCCGCTGTTGTCTTCCACTGTCCGCTGTTCTGTTTAATGTGTGACTCCGCTGTTGTCTGCCACTTTCCGCTGTTCTGTTTAATGTGTGACTCCGCTGTTGTCTGCCACTTTCCCTTGTTCTGTGTAGTGTGTGACTCCGCTGTTGTCTGCCACTGTCCGCTGTTCTGTGTAGTGTATGACTCCGCTGTTGTCTGCCACTGTCCGCTGTTCTGTGTAGTGTGTGACTCCGCCGTTGTCTGCCACTGTCCGCTGTTCTGTGTAGTGTGTGACTCCGGTGTTGGCTGCCACTGTCCGCTGTTCTGTTTAATGTCACTCCGCTGTTGTCTGCCACTGTCCGCTGTTCTGTGTAGTGTGTGACTCCGCCGTTGTCTGCCACTGTCCGCTGTTCTGTGTAGTGTGTGACTCCGGTGTTGGCTGCCACTGTCCGCTGTTCTGTTTAATGTCACCACGCTGTTGTCTGCCACTGTCCGATGTTCTGTTTAATGTGCGACTCCGCTGTTGTCTACCACTGTCCGCTGTTCTGTGTAGTGTGTGACTCCGCTGTTGTCTTTCACTGTCCACTGTTCTGTTTAATGTGTGACTCCGCTGTTGTCTGCCACTTTCCGCTGTTCTGTGTAGTGTGTGACTCCGCTGTTGTCTGCCACTGTCCGCTGTTCTGTTTAATGTGTGACTCCGCTGTTGTCTTCCACTGTCCGCTGTTCTGTTTAATGTGTGACTCCGCTGTTGTCTGCCACTTTCCGCTGTTCTGTGTAGTGTGTGACTCCGCTGTTGTCTGCCACTGTCCGCTGTTCTGTTTAATGTGTGACTCCGCTGTTGTCTTCCACTGTCCGCTGTTCTGTTTAATGTGTGACTCCGCTGTTGTCTGCCACTTTCCGCTGTTCTGTGTAGTGTGTGACTCCGCCGTTGTCTGCCACTGTCCGCTGTTCTGTGTAGTGTATGACTCCGCTGTTGTCTGCCACTGTCCGCTGTTCTGTGTAGTGTGTGACTCCGCCGTTGTCTGCCACTGTCCGCTGTTCTGTGTAGTGTGTGACTCGTCCGTTGTCTGCCACTATCCGCTGTTCTGTGTAGTGTGTGACTCCGGTGTTGGCTGCCACTGTCCGCTGTTCTGTTTAATGTCACTCCGCTGTTGTCTGCCACTGTCCGCTGTTCTGCTTAATGTGCGACTCCGCTGTTGTCTACCACTGTCCGCTGTTCTGTGTAGTGTGTGACTCCGCTGTTGTCTTCCACTGTCCGCTGTTTTGTTTAATGTCACTCCGCTGTTGTCTGCCACTGTCCGCTATTCTGTTTAATGTGCGACTCCGCTGTTGTCTGCCACCTGCTGCCACTCTCGTCAGTGTTTGTCTCTGCTATTTCAGCTCGTGGGTCGTCTGGGACGCCTCGGGCGATGCCGGTCAGAAAGCAAGGTCAGTGTCTCGCCCTCTTCTCCAACCCCTGCCAAGCCCCAGCCTGATATTTGTTGTCGGTCGGCTGCTGTCCCACATGGAGGCTCCAAGTTCTGGTGACGCCTCTTTCTGCCTCTGTCTCCCTCCCTCCCTCTCTCCCTCACTCCCTCCCTCCCTCCCTCCCTCCCTCCCTCCCTCCCTCACTCCCTCACTCCCTCACTCCCTCACTCCCTCACTCCCTCCCTCCCTCCCTCCCTCCCTCCCTCCCTCCCTCCCTCTCACTCTCTCGCTCTCTCTATCTCTCTATCTCTATCTCTCCCGCATTGTCCCGTTACTGTGACAATTCGTACACGGCCGATTTGTTAATGAGGGTCCCGGCGGCGGCGGGACGAGCGGCCAGGCTCCTCGTTATCCCCACCTGTGCGCGCTGGCGCCGTCACACTCCGTGCTGCGTTGGTGAGATACGTGTGTGTCGGTGTCCCCTGCCTCTCACCGTGGTCGTGATTCGCTGCTCTATTCGGCACCTCAGCTTTTGAAGCGCGTTCACTATTGTGTGACGGTAACCCGACGCGCTGGCCGGAGGACGAGTAGTGTAGGCGTAAGATGCCCGTCTCCTGGCCCAAGTGTCGCGGGATCGAGTCCTGCCCGTCGCTGCTTTTCGCCGGCGATCAATTGGCGTGAGGGAATTGGCGACGCTATGTGACCTGCAGCTGACTGCAATTAGAGCGTTGTAAAACAAGCGTCCACCGCTCCTCCCACCCAACCTCTCACCCCCCCCCCCGACACTCCCCTGGTGACGGCTTGCTGCTTCCCACCGGCAGAGGCGCACCGAGCACTGGAATTGCTCGAGGACTACCGCAGTCAGCTGATCAACAGCCATGAGCTGCAGCTGGCCACCGCCATCGAGCACCTCATCCACATCTTCAAGTCGCGCCTGTTCCAGGCCCTCATCGGTGAGTCAGCACCCTATCGCCGGTATAGTGGCCTATCGCCGGCATAGTGGCGCGCTGCCGTGACCGCCACCCTACCACCGGTATAGTGGCGCGCTGCCGTGACCGTCACCCTACCACCGGCGTAGTGGCGCGCTGCCGTGACCGCTACCCTGTCACCGGTATAGTGGCGCGCTGCCGTGACTGTCACCCTACCACCGGTATAGTGGCGCGCTGCCGTGACCGCTACCCTGTCACCGGTATAGTGGCGCGCTGCCGTGACTGTCACCCTACCACCGGTATAGTGGCGCGCTGCCGTGACCGTCACCCTACCACCGGCGTAGTGGCGCGCTGCCGTGACCGCTACCCTGTCACCGGTATAGTGGCGCGCTGCCGTGACTGTCACCCTACCACCGGTATAGTGGCGCGCTGCCGTGACCGTCACCCTACCACCGGCATAGTGGCGCGCTTCCGTGACCGCTACCCTGTCACCGGTATAGTGGCGCGCTGCCGTGACCGTCACCCTACCACCGGCATAGTGGCGCGCTGCCGTGACCGCTACCCTGTCACCGGTATAGTGGCGCGCTGCCGTGACTGTCACCCTACCACCGGTATAGTGGCGCGCTTCCGTGACCGTCACCCTACCACCGGCATGGTGGCGCGCTGCCGTGACCGTCACCCTACCACCGGTATAGTACCGCGCTGCCGTGACCGCTACCCTGTCACCGGTATAGTGGCGCGCTGCCGTGACTGTCACCCTACCACCGGTATAGTGGCGCGCTTCCGTGACCGTCACCCTACCACCGGCGTAGTGGCGCGCTGCCGTGACCGTCACCCTACCACCGGTATAGTGGCGCGCTGCCGTGACCGCCTCACCAACGCTGCCGTGACCGTCACCCTGCCACCGGTATAGTGGCGCGCTGCCGTGACCGTCACCCTGCCACCGGTATAGTGGCGCGCTGCCGTGACCGTCACCCTGCCACCGGTATAGTGGCGCGCTGCCGTGACCGTCACCCTACCACCGGTATAGTGGCGCGCTGCCGTGACCGTCACCCTACCACCGGCATAGTGGTGCGCTGCCGTGACTGTCACCCTACCACCGGCGTAGTGGCGCGCTGCCGTGACCGCTACCCTGTCACCGGTATAGTGGCGCGCTGCCGTGACTGTCACCCTACCACCGGTATAGTGGCGCGCTTCCGTGACCGTCACCCTACCACCGGCATAGTGGCGCGCTGCCGTGACCGTCACCCTACCACCGGTATAGTACCGCGCTGCCGTGACCGCTACCCTGTCACCGGTATAGTGGTGCGCTGCCGTGACCGTCACCCTACCACCGGTATAGTGGCGCGCTGCCGTGACCGTCACCCTACCACCGGTATAGTGGCGCGCTGCCGTGACTGTCACCCTACCACCGGCATAGTGGTGCGCTGCCGTGACTGTCACCCTACCACCGGCGTAGTGGCGCGCTGCCGTGACCGCTACCCTGTCACCGGTATAGTGGCGCGCTGCCGTGACTGTCACCCTACCACCGGCGTAGTGGCGCGCTGCCGTGACCGCTACCCTGTCACCGGTATAGTGGCGCGCTGCCGTGACTGTCACCCTACCACCGGCGTAGTGGCGCGCTGCCGTGACCGCTACCCTGTCACCGGTATAGTGGTGCGCTGCCGTGACCGTCACCCTACCACCGGTATAGTGGCGCGCTGCCGTGACCGTCACCCTACCACCGGTATAGTGGCGCGCTGCCGTGACTGTCACCCTACCACCGGCATAGTGGTGCGCTGTCGTGACTGTCACCCTACCACCGGCGTAGTGGCGCGCTGCCGTGACCGCTACCCTGTCACCGGTATAGTGGCGCGCTGCCGTGACCGTCACCCTACCACCGGTATAGTGGCGCGCTGCCGTGACCGTCACCCTACCACCGGCATAGTGGCGCGCTACCGTGACCGTCACCCTACCACCGGCGTAGTGGCGCGCTGCCGTGACCGTCACCCTACCACCGGCGTAGTGGCGCGCTGCCGTGACCGTCACCCTACCACCGGCGTAGTGGCGCGCTGCGGTGCACCGTGATCCTATCGTCGGCATAGTGGTACGCCGTAGCCGAGCGGCATCTCCGGCTCAGTGGAGGCGGTCCCGCGCAGTGCAGAGCACGGCCCGCGCTCGTAGCGCCCGTGCGACGTGCACCCCACCACCGCACCCCACCACCGCGTCGACGGACGTCGTCTGGCAGCGGATCGGCGAACCCGTCGCCGTCGATGGCGCGCGCTCGTCTGCCGCGCGGCGCGACGTGGGTGCGGGCAGCGGTCGCGAGTCAAGGTCAGCGGCGGCGGCCAGGTCGGCCGACGAGCCGGTCATTTGGGGCGCGCCGCGGCCGGCGCCGGCGCTCGACATCGATCTGCCCTGCCAAGGCGGCCGTGCGGCTGTCGAACGCCGATCGCCGAACGACTTCTTTTTCGCGATCGCGCTAACAATCTGGCGGATATTGAGCCGACGGCAGGTCGGCGGTGGGGGTGCGCGAGGGTGCCAGTGTGGTGTGGCCCGGCACGGCGAGGTGGGAGGAGGCAGTCGTGGGGGGGGGGTCGACAGCGTCGCCGCTCGTAGTGCCGGCCGTGCTGGTAGCTACATTAGTAGTGCATGCTATGCCTTGGAGGTGATCGTCTTGGTAGACGGTCTGGTCTAGTGTGTGGTGCAGGGTGCGGGGCCAGCTATCCCTTTGTCGGCTACACCTCCGCGGCAGGCGATCGGCCATGCTTCGCGGGCAGTCAGCTTCCAATCCTCTCCCGGGTCAGCCCCGGGTAACAACTAGACTGCTCCGGATCAGGGTCGGCATCGTTAGCCCCGGGTCAGCGTCGACCAGTCTAGGGTCGGAAGAAGAGGGCGGGGGAGGGGGCGGTTTGGTCTGGCCTGGCCAGCCCCAGCCTGACTGATGTCGGCTGGAGACTGATGCGCCTCTGACGTCAGCGATGCTCCACAGAAGGCTCAATCTCTCGGTTATGGCCGGCCAGCACCCGGACAGGGTCAGATCGATGTGACCTCCGACCTCAGTGGTGCTCCCCAAAGAGCTTATCACCGGGTCAGGGTCGACGGGAGACTGACGTGTTGAACCCCCAGCCATTGACCTTGGTGTGGTTCTCCAGTGAGCCAATCGGTCTGCCTGGGCCTGCTCGTTGGAAGACAGGACGTCGATTGATTCCGGCCTCCGACTGCCCGCGACACCATTCTGGCCCCCGGGTGCAGATCTGACCACAACCAGACCAGACTGCCACACTGCAGCGACTGCCAGGCTACCAGACTGCCATGGATAGTGTCCCACTATCCATTGCAGTCTGATAGTGTACAACCATCCGACGTAGTCATTCCAGTAGTATACCGCTAGTGGCCGATCCGCATCGGTGTCGACGAGGCCTGGACGGACGCCGACGGCGGCACCATACCGACGTCCGCCTCTCCGTCCGACCCAAGCGACTGGGCGAGCACTGTGTCAGCGGCCCGGAGATCTGCGCTGCTCTGCCGCATCCAGTGCGAGTCTGTCGCATCGCACACAGCGCTGGTGCGGCGGCGATTCGCACCGTCGTCGTCCGGTCTTGTCGACAACACTACACTACACTACCCTGCCGGACCGCAATGTTTAGTGTGCCACTATCCATTGCAGTCCCGAGGCTGTCGAACGTGATCATTCCAGTACTGTACCGCTAGTGAGCGATCCGATCCGCTCAGGTTGTCACACACGGTCGACTTCTGACCCGACTCACACCCTGCCCCAGTCCGTCACCACGGCCATCAGCACCACATGACATATGGATGCCGCCTGTCAGACGTATGTGCTCGTCATCTATGCGTGTCGCGTACGTCAGTAGGGAGCGGCCGGCCGCCGCAGACAGATCCGTCGGCCGACCGACCGACGGTACGGCCGCGGCCGGCCGGCTGCCGCCGCCGCCGCGACTTCCTTCCGGTGCTCTGCACGCACTGTCCGCGCGGCCCTGTCGGTGCCGACCAGGCCGGCATCGATCGCGGAGCGGCCGTCGGTGGCGGCGGCGGCGGCAACGGTAGCGCAGCGGAACGACCCGAGTCGCGCCGCCGCTGTAAACACTGGCTGTCGGCGGGGCGGGGGCCAGAGACTAGCGAGCGCCACGCCGTGCTGAGGCAGCACGTGTGTGTGTGGCGGGGCGGGGGCCAGAACAGCGAGCGCCACGCCGTGCTGAGGCAGCACGTGTGTGTGTGTGGCGGGGAGGGGGGCTGCGAGGACGGCGACGAGAGCGTGTGACAGCCGGCGGCCGGCCTCGTCCTGCGGCCCGACACTCGCCGTGTGGAGTCGGGCCTGGTTCGGGAGCGCGCCGCAGTTGGCTCCGACCGACGACCGAGCGGGGGCACGTGGTGTCGGCTGGTGCCAGCGGCGGCGCCCGGCCGTCGCGCGGCTCTGCGCGCCATTTGGACCGGCTCGTCGTCGGCCGCGGGTGTCGGGTGCGCGAGACGTCTCGCGGCCGGCTGCCAAAACGGCGGCGGCGCAGGTCGATCGGACTACCACCGTCGCTCGTCCGATCTCGCCGATCGCAACATTGTTTCGTGCCGAGGCTAATCTGCACATGGCCGCACCGGCCCCGCTCCCACCACCGTCCGCAGTGCGACGCGATCCTCCCATGACGGCGGTCCTACCGCCGCAGTCGTTAGCACAGTGGTCGCCAGCTGTACTGGTGACGACACACTGCGGACGTCGGCCGCGGCGGACGTCGAGGCGAGTCCAGGCCGGGCCAGGTCGAGTCGGAGTGGGTCGAGTCTGGCTGTCGGAGTGTCACGCTGTTTGTCGGGCGACACACTTCAGGGCACCCGGCGACGGCGTCGTTTCGCACCCCGCCGACGCACGTCACCACCTTGTGGCTCGCACGTGTGCGTGCCAGAGCTGTCAACCCACGCACTAGTGATGTCAATCCTCTCCGGCTCACGCCATCATCTGGCACGCACGTGCGTGCCAGAGCTGTCAACCCACGCACTAGTGATGTCAATCCTCTCCGGCTCACGCCATCATCTGGCACGCACGTGCGTGCCAGAGCTGTTAACCCACGCACTAGTGATGTCAATCCTCTCCGGCTCACGCCATCATCTGGCACGCACGTTCGTGCTAGAGCTGGTGATGTTAATCCCAGACCATCTCGACAGTGCCGGAATTCAAAGATTCGGGACTGGCGACATTTTCGCTACCGGCCGGCGTGACGGATGGCTGCCATGACGGTCATACCGGATGCTGGTGCGCTGTTATTTCCGGTCGTTTTCCTCAAGTTTTGCTTTCGAAGGCGAGTTCTAAAAAGGTACTTTAAAATATCATGATGTCCACGCACGCAGGGCCAAATGTTGGATATAGTTCGTTCCACCTGACTATTGATGTTATTTTTGGTGGTCCATTTCACGACGTATTATATAATAATTGCCTATATACGTGTACGGGTCTACTTTAGCTCGCGGTGCCCCGCCCCCCCCCCCCCAGGCCTGCGGAGAAATGCCACACGGCAGATGTGCTCTGACGAGTAGTCGCCGGTGTGTACGGCCGTGGCTCTTACGGTCTGTCGCCGTCACCGAGGCGGGGGGTCGATGTGGGACGGCGGTGCCGTGCGAGATGACGTGCTTTGCCTGTCGTGTCGGCGACATGGCTCGGGTTAATGGAACGCTCGGCCGGACTCCGGTCACCAAGCCACCGGCGCCTCCAACCTTGGCTGACAAGGTCACGGCCACCCATTTCGACTAACAAGATCACGGCCACCGCCGCCCATCTCAGCTGACGAGGTCACGGGGGGCGCTGCCCACCTCAGCTGACGAGGTCACGGGGGGCGCTGCCCACCTCAGCTGACGAGGTCACGGCCGCCCATCTCGGTTAACAAGGTCACAGCTGCCAACCTCGGCTGGCAAGGTCACGGTCGCCCACCTCAGCTGACAAGGTCACGGCCGCTAACCTCGACTGACGAGGTCATGGCCGCCCACCTCGACTGAATAGGTCACGGCCGCCCACCTCGGCTGAATAGGTCACGGCCGCCCACCTCGACTGACGAGGTCACGGCCGCCCACCTGGACTGAATAGGTCACGGCCGCCCACCTCGGCTGAATAGGTGACGGCCGCCCACCTCGACTGAATAGGTGACGGCCGCCCACCTCGGCTGAATAGGTGACGGCCGCCCACCTCGACTGAATAGGTCACGGCTGCCCACCTCGGCTGACGAGGTCACAGCTGCCAACCTCGGCTGGCAAGGTCACGGTCGCCCACCTCAGCTGACAAGGTCACGGCCGCTAACCTCGACTGACGAGGTCACGGCCGCCCACCTCGACTGAATAGGTCACGGCCGCCCACCTCGGCTGAACAGGTCACGGCCGCCCACCTCGACTGACGAGGTCACGGCCGCCCACCTCGGCTGAATAGGTCACGGCCGCCCACCTCGGCTGAATAGGTCACGGCCGCCCACCTCGGCTGAATAGGTGACGGCCGCCCACCTCGACTGAATAGGTCACGGCTGCCCACCTCGACTGACGAGGTCACGGGCGGCGCTGCCCACCTCGGCTGACGAGGTCACGGCCGCCCACCTCGACTGAATAGGTCACGGCCGCCACCTCGGCTGACGAGGTCACGGGCGGCGCTGCCCACCTCGACTGACAAGGTCGATGTGAACAAGGTCGAGCGTTTCCAAATCCGTTGTATTTCAGCTTATGTTCATCTAGGAGCATTTTGAGTCATCGCGTATGAGGTCATCATTCTGTTGAAAATTACGTACGGAACGTGGCCACCGCTGATTATACAGCACTAACCGTCTGAACCCGACAGATCCAGTTACATTAGCCAGTCGCTGCCTCCCCCCCCCCACCAAATCCCAGCTGCATCTGCCGGCGGCTCTACCTGAGCAGACGCACTGGCACAGCCCCCTCCCCCTCCGATTGGAGCCGCTGGCGGCTCTACCTGTGCAGACGTACCGGCCGCTGCCACGCAACACTTGTGGACCTGTCAAACGACCATCACAATTGGTCAGCCATCACACAGTTGGCCTTGATGGCCTTGGTCAGCCATCAAGGTCAAGCCGGTTGCCCTCACAAACAACACCGACTGGTGTATTTGTAATATGTTGACCATGCAAACTGACGTTCACAGACACGAGGAAGACTAAGGTGAATTAGTATAATTTGCCGTGAAAAACATCGGGATAGCATCGTCTTCAGTCTATGAAAATATCGTGAGAGCAAAGGCAAAACCAAACATTTGAGGAAATAAACACACGGCATACGACTGTGAGGGCTTCCTCGCCAGGTACATGTACAATGAATTTATGAATGCCTACATCTACACAGTGCCCGGTAAACACAAAGCTGTTCAATTACATACATGCCTTGATATGGCTCTTGCCAGAAAGCGAAACGTTATGGTGACATACAAATCATGCTTCTGCCTTGTGGTCTGACATTGACATGTCCCGGTTTGAAATGTTACTTGAGGTGTACCACAGGCTATTGCTTGGTCCCAGATGTGGGTAGGTTATGACGAAAAGAGGACAGGCAACCAAAGAAATCGGTTTCACCTTTGACCTGATAGAAAGAACATACATAAATTAGTTATATTTGGTAGCATTATCATGCGACACAAGCCACGTCGAGTGACACCCATTTGATGCAAATTCAATCCATAGTGAAGAATCGCGAGGAATTCGAAAAAAAACAAACTAGCCTTTGATATTTAGGTTTGACCTTGACATATCCCGTTTTAAAATGTTGCTCGAGGGTTCACCATGGGCTGTCGCTTGATAGTGGATATGTGTAGGCTTTCGAAAATATCACAAAAAAAGGTGAGGCGACCGAAGAAATCAGCTTGAATTTTGATCCGTCAAAATCATTTCTAGATTTCAACTTTCTGATATTGCACAACAACACAACACGAATGACACAACACGAATGGCATCCATTTCCCGCAAATTGAAGCCATAGCGACGAAACGCAAGGATATCGAAAAAGTCAGTCAAACCATTGAGCTTGACCTGTCCCGGTTTAAAATGTTACTCGTGTGTTCACCACTGATTATTGCTTGATACGATATTTGGATAGGTTTGAAAGAAACGAGAAAAGCATAGGCGACCGATGGATCAGCTTGGTCTTTGTCCTTGAAAAATCGATTGCTTAGCTTTCTGATACTTCGCAGCAAGCCAAGTCGAATGACGCTCATTTGATGGAAGTTGAGGCGAATGCAACCGAATCTCGCGTTCGGTCGATATCGCTTCAATATCGCCATCTAATAAATCAAGCTAACCTTTTACCCAGAAGTTTGACCTTGACATGTAGCGATTTGAAGCATTGCACGAAGGTTCGCTACAGGCTATTGCTTGATACCAGGTTTGGGCAGGTTTGGGTTAAAAAAAGTGGAAGACGACCGAAGAAACCTGTTTGCGTTGAACCTTGACAGTTAAAGTGGTAATGTAAGGCCTATGTAGTTCCTTCTAGCGTGTTCAGTACAGGCAGAAGCATGTGTGGTAATTGATTCGAACGATCATAAACCCGTCGCTGAATGCTGATGTCAATACAAATACGCCTCTGGCGAACTCGTCGCTGAAGACGAATACGAATGCGACGTTAACTTGACGTACGTGCTTAAGGCTGCGAATGACTTCCATCTTCATCCAGGTACCCAAGTCTTCAAGGTACCCAAGTACATCCAGAGACATATTTGTTCAAGATATATCAAAATATGATCAGGGGAATGCAACTTAAGACGTATAAAGCCTGCGATAATGCAAATTTGTTGCCTATCAGAGCACAATTTTCCACCCGAGCGGAAACAGAAGATGGTCAAGGATCATGTTATTCAAGAATTTGCTGGAAGCAGACATTTTTAGTGTTTGCTGATTTACCATTTGTATATTTTGTGACGATAGATAGCCTGTGGAGCCCGTTGGTTGGCTAGCTCGGCTTTTAGTATTTTTGGTGATTCTCTTACATATATATTTTCACTTTATAAATGACTAAGTACAATTTTGCGGCGATGATACTGAGGTAGCTGAGGTTTGGGGATACGCAAAAATAATTGGGGACAAATCGCCACCTTTCAGAAATTGGGGGAGCATGCCCCCCCCAATGGTTACATGCATGTCCATCACCTTCAGAGTAACATAGGCTACTCCGCTGCTGCGATCACCTTCAGAGTAACATAGGCTACTCCGCTGCTGCGATCACCTTCAGAGTAACATAGGCTACTCCGCTGCTGCGATCACCTTCAGAGTAACATAGGCTACTCCGCTGCTGCCATCACCTTCAGAGTAACATAGGCTACTCCGCTGCTGCCATCACCTTCAGAGTAACATAGGCTACTCCGCTGCTGCCATCACCTTCAGAGTAACATAGGCTACTCCGCTGCTGCCATCACCTTCAGAGTAACATAGGCTACTCCGCTGCTGCCATCACCTTCAGAGTAACATAGGCTACTCCGCTGCTGCCATCACCTTCAGAGTAACATAGGCTACTCCGCTGCTGCCATCACCTTCAGAGTAACATAGGCTACTCCGCTGCTGCCATCACCTTCAGAGTAACATAGGCTACTCCGCTGCTGCCATCACCTTCAGAGTAACATAGGCTACTCCGCTGCTGCCATCACCTTCAGAGTAACATAGGCTACTCCGCTGCTGCGATCACCTTCAGAGTAACATAGGCTACTCCGCTGCTGCGATCACCTTCAGAGTAACATAGGCTACTCCGCTGCTGCGATCCATACTACCAGATATAGTATCTTCTAAATTTACCGTTCTGCTTTCAGGATTTGCCCCACCCAGCTTGGTTCCTGCATTCCACCAATTCGTCGCCATGAAGCCATCCACCAACTGTCCTTGATCAGGAACATTAACAATGATCGGAACAGCTTTTGCGACACATAGCTGTGCTGCATAAGATTAGTGACAGCTTCGGTAGCCTCATCTTGTGTGAAATGACAGCAATTTTATATCGTTCTTTAGATTGAATGTTATCGATCTGATTTTAAGCTGAGGAAGCATCTTACGGAAATGTATTCCGCCATGATTCGTTCTGGTGATGTCACCTAATGAACATGAGAGTGTTCATGTTCGATCTTCAGTTGTTGCTTGCGAAAGCTAACCTGAAATACCGGGAAAAATGTATTAAAGCTTGATCATTAAACATGTCTTGGGCCAGTCAAGAGAGGGTCGACAATTGTGGTTAGAATGCTATTCTCCATCAGCTATGTACGTTTCTCATGATTACGCCATGCAGGATATACTCGTGAGAAAATATGCTCACTATACTTGCGGCTTACGAGGTATATATGTCGTTAAAAACCATATATAAAGCTCTTAAGACATGAGAACAGTTTCATATCTGTGCCTGTAAACCTGCAGCTTTTGGCGGCATGCTTATAATTTTTCTTCTGGCTTCTTGAGGCATTGGTGCAATCCATGGGAAAAGCTAAAACAGAACAAAAGCAACAAGCTCAATGGGTCGGTCGGGGCGGATCAAAGGGACGAAAAGAGCTGGACCAACCGTTCCCCTAGTCTTGGTGTGCCCTTTTGGAAACAATGTTGGCATTTCATTTGGAGTTCTTGGAGCTTGTTTTGGCTCACTATATGGCCCACATATATCTTTTCGTGATTTTCGTTAAAATAAATATTCCAGGCTCCATCCAGTCAATTTTACTCTTGTTGGTTACCGCAGCTTTAGAAGACGACTGCGGTTTAACCCTCTCCCTGTCTCTCCTGTCAGATCCTCGCACCCCGTCTCAGGGGAGGGGGTCGATAGAGACCCCCTCTAATCTCAAAACTAAGTCTCACACGAAAACGAAATAGGTAACATCGGAAAGCGCTCGACGAGTAGGGCCAGCCACCACCCCACAAAATTGCCACCACAAAAAAGTGATGCCACTAGGGGCCCTAGAGTTTCGGTACTTATATGATATTTGTGGCTCTCGGGAGTTCATTTTGAAAAAGATTTGAAGAAAAAAAATTGGAATCATAATAAGAAAGCAAAATCAACCAGGACCATACAATTGATGACGACCCAAAAATCTATAATTTATAAATTTTTTTAAACTTCATAATTTTGAGTTCAAGTTTTCTTTAATTTTCCTTTTTTAGTGGGTAGAGTGAACCGAAAATTGTTCGAAGTCAACTTGCTCCAATAAAAAATGCTTTCTTTAGCCAGAATCTTCTGTTTTAACTATAATTATATAAAACTAATTGGTAATCAAAAACGCGAAAAATTAGGGAAAAGTCATCTAGTGCGTTTTGTTGCATCCCTAAGGATAAGCAAGCGCTGAAAGTTTCATTAAAATATCTTTGTCCCCTAAAGCGTGACGGCTGGTTTAACTTTTTTGGAGGTGACCTCACTTGACCTTGACTAACTCGTTGACCCTAGATGACCTGACTAAAATGTTTTGACACAACATGCCAATTTGATGTGGAAAAAGGTATGCCAAATTTCGGCGCGCTGCTGCGTGCCGTTCTTTCAATATCCGCGAAAAACCTTAGGGTTGTCAACGACCCCCCGAGACGGCGCGGGTTAATCACCAGGGTGGGAATTAAGGCACTTCTTTAGATATTTCATCTCAAAACATTTTTGCATTCCGGGTTCATACTGGATAGAATGGGTTCCACATGTACTCCGACACAAACATGCAGAAGGAACGTAAATACCACTAAAAAACGAATACATGATTGGAGAAAACATCCACCAAACATGTTATTATACCTACGATTACCAAATAAAATAGCCACTTCTCGTACCATCAAGCGCACAGACGACATCCCATCACACACCACACCGATCCACAGCCAACGGAAATGCCGACAACACTCCAAACCTCGCGTCTGCGCAATGAACAGAGGCATCCGGTCGCTGCGAATTCGGCCGATGTCTCTCAGAGGCAGCTTTTTTTCTGTTCTGAAAACTGTCTTTCAACCAATCGGTGCAAGGTATTTTTTATATGACGTCGTAACCATTAGCAACTTTGAACACATGTTTGACAGTGCCATACTGCAAACACAAGACCTTGACTGATCCTTGGCTTTGCGCACCGCTATCGCTTCTGACCGTCGCGTGTGAGGTAGTGGTGTTGGGTCTGTATCACGCAGGGTATTGGCTGCGTATGTAGGTAGGCGTGCGCTCTGAGCTGAGGGTGAAGCGTGAATTATTTGTGTTTGTTTTCATTTGGTTAGCCTTTTACCGAGACCGACAGTGAAAGGAAAGCGCATTGATCGTGTGAGTTATGAGAGACAAAGCTGAGCTGATCATCACGACTCCCTGTCTTGCGGTGCCATCCATTGTTCACTTCTTTGTTTCTATGCTTTGATGTGACAAAAAGTGACGATGTGCATTACTTATGCATATTACGTAGGTACTGACAAGGTACGTATGATTTTCCCGTCGGTTACCGGTAAATAGATACACGCATACAAAATGATATGTCCATGAAAATGTACTCCGAAAGAAATCCGTTTGCACTCCGACTCCAAACCCAGAAAGTGAGTTTCCCACTCAGTTAATCAAACAGCGGAAGACACAGCTGCATCAATCAAAGCCACTCGTTTTGTTCGTTTTCTGCTCGATTTGTATAAGTCTTGAAGTTTTCGCCCGCTTCATGTTGGCGCGTTTCACCATCCTACCATTTCCGTAATCGCATGCCCAACTTAGTTTTACTGCCTGTCCATGGAGTGGCTGGTAGGCGGCGCCACTGGCGGTCGGTGGACCGTGTCGGCCGGCGGACATTACCGTGGACATCCAGCCGGCACAGGAAATCACCCGCCTCCTACTTCAGACCGGCGCCGCAGCTTTACGACGGCTCTGGATCCAACATTCCTGCGGAGGCGGGCCTGTTCCCAGAGCGCAGGGTGCACCAATGAAGCGAACGTTGCCGCCCTGGTAGCTCATCTGGTGGAACGCTAGCCAGAGGTCACGGTAGCTCGATCGGCATTGCTTTGGACTGTTTAATTTAAGATCGTGGGTTCGAATTCCAAAACTGGCTGGGCTACCGAGTCAACCCACAACCAACTTGCGTGAGAGGTTGGTATCGCTGTACGACCTAGCTGTTCAATGCGTGGTAAAACACTCAAGATTCTTCTTCCCCTGAGCGCTAGCCGGCCTGTGGTGGTCTCCTCCGGCTGGGCACCACAGCGTGGGGATCACTTTACGCGCATGTACTTTACCTCTGCTTGAGAGGCTCGACTGTCAGCTTGACCGATTAGGTCGGGGCATGGCGGTCGAGTGGCCGTACCGGGGCGCACGCACGGGCGCTGAATGATCAGTGCAGTTGATCCGCCTAAAATCCTTTATGACTAACCTTGAGCACAAGCAGCACAAGATTCGAACGGAAAAATAGCTAACGAAAAAAGTAGTTAATCGCGGAGGAACCCTCTATCATGGAGGAGCCTAGATTGTGCAGGGCTGGCTTCAAAAAGCGTTGACTTTCGTATATAACTAGACAGCCAACTCGCCGCTCGCCGCCCGCTCCGCGTTCAATTCCGGCCGGTTCCGGCTGGAGCAGCCGTATATGGGCAAAAGGTTGAGCGGGCGGCCCGCTCCCATGCATTTTGGCTCTGGAAGGTAATGTTGTAAAATGAAAACTTGTGGATAGATTTTGATTACAAGTAGTGCAAAATGATGCTGGGTTCATGGTGAGCAAATAAATATGGCGACTTGTGTAGTATTCGGCATGCGTAACCATGGGATTAAGACCTCGAATAAACGCTGGCGAAGTAACGCTTAGAATATTTGTAGTTGACAGCGTACGTGCACTGCGAGTATTAGGTGGCTATCCTAATCAGGGTCCGATCCAGGAATTGTCATGAGAGAAGGGTATTTTCTGGGGGCGCCATATCTTAGGAGATGCACCCGATGAAAATGCCTGAAGTGGCACCATCGGCCGAAACTCCGTTTAGCAGGGCAGGGTGTGTGTACTTAAGCACACTGAAGGAGTGCTTTACTGGCTGAAAAAAAATGAAAGGGAGCTCCCGAGCCTTCCCGGAGGGGCGCAGCTTCCAAATTCCATGGGGACATGTTCCTGAATCCGCCCACAATCCTCGAATCCGCACGACCATGCTGCAGGGCACATGTTGACGCTCAAGCAGGAGTGTTGCTTTATACACTTTCGAGGGGACATGTGCCACGTCAATGTTGGCTTTGTCCCCACTCATAATTTCAAGCATTAGCATGGGACCATATGGAGTGTGTTCCCCAATCAATTCGTGCCTGCCCAATGCCTTCATGTATCTTGACCTTCCTCCCCCCGCCCGAATAATCTTCAGAATGCCACATCCGTGCGCTCAGGACTTCCTCTTTAATTGTAGTTTTTCTATCAGGCCGTGACCTCTTCCAAGAGCGTAGCCAAGATGGCAGGCGTGGATCCATGATTTTTCATGGAAGGGGCATGTCTGGAGCCACTGGATGAGCCCCCGAGGTTCATTCATCTGACAATTCCGAGAAGGGCGCATTCGAGGGTCTTGGAAGAAAGACTTCGGCTAAAAATTAAATGGAATGCACTCAGTGATTCTAAGGGGCACATTTTCATCTGGAGGAGCTCCTTTAGCTCAAAAATTAGAAACGGTTGCATTTTAGCCTTACTGTAGGTCCACTTTTTCTGGTAAGATGGGCGCCAACTTGCCATGAGCGGAGACATATCCCTTGTGCCCTCGGTATCTGTCTCTGCAAAGGGAGGAACGGCAGGTCAGAGTGCAGGCTTAATGGGCAATATATGATGAAGTTTTTGCTTGATATGTGCATATATATCAACCAAAGTTTTTGCTTCATATATGAATATATAATTTGAAAATGATAGCTATTTTCACCAACTAGAACGTCCCAGCATCACCGCTTTACATCCACAACACACTGCGCAGCGCCTACCAGCGCCGCCGTTTTGCCCATGTGCTGCGCCGCCGACGAGTCCGTTTTGAAAAGTCGAGTTGTCTGTATAGTTATATATAGAGGTCAGTGTCAAGAAGCGTTCTTCAAAGCTACCGAAGTCATCCTCATTGCGTGAGACGAAATGTACGACCCTCAATATACCAGGAGGTGCTGGGTTTACTCAACATCAAAAGTAGCGTTAGGGATCATGCTATATTACTCAACGTTTCGGCCAGGGGCCATCATCAGGAGTGATATAAACAATGGCAGGGTTAACAATTGAAAAAACGCGGGAAGAAAGCGTGCAAAAATACACGTGAAACACAGAAAAGCATCTTCATTGCTGCAGACAATACAAGAAACTCCAAACCAGACATCAACTAGGTCAAGATAGAATCCTCTGAGGAAGCCCGGGCCAGTGGTCCATATACATATCGACACATATATAGACATATATCGAATGTAACGCGTAATACATAAAATATAATTTATGTTTATGTAATTTTATGTGATATACCAAGACGTCGTTTGCGTGTTTAGTTGCGGCCGTAGATTACGTATGTGTAGAGATTCGAGGACCATCAGATCAGCGTTGTCCCTGGCTGTTGCTAGAATTTCTACTTTGAAGTTTGTGTTAGTGTCGCTGTGTTCCATGTTAGAATGTTTGCCGATCATGTGTTCGCCTAAAGGTGTGTATTCTCTCCGAAGTCTGGCATCTCCCAAGTGCTCATTGTACCTATCCCTGATGCTACGCTTGGTTTCTCCGACATAAAATATTCCAAGACAGCGGCTGCACGTTATTTTATAAACTACGTTTTTCCGCGTGCATCTACCTTTGAGCCCGTTACTACAGGTGTGGCATGTTCGTCTACCAGCAGGGCATGGCGACAATTCCAGGGCTGAGCGGACCAGGTAAGATTTCAATGTAGGTCCGCTAGTCCAGGCTACCCTAACATGATCTAGATGAGACGAACGGATAGCTGCATTTACCTGTCGACATAGTTGGTCATCGACAAAAGGAAGTTTCATGTAGACGTAGTTAGGATTGCTACATGCTCGATGCCGACGTTGCCAACTTATCCTACTCCTGTTGTGAGGGTGGACAGCACGAGCGGCGGAGTGTACCCGATGTGCTGGGTATCCGTTTTCCAGGAAAAGGGTTGTCATCTTCGCAAGGCTCCGCTCGCACGAAATAGTGTCGGAGGAGACTCGTGCTGCTCTCCTCATTTGGGATGTTAAAACGGCCTTTTTAGTGGCCATCGGGTGGGCCGAATCATAATGCAAGATGATGGGGGCTGCCATTGGTTTAAACTACAGTTCGGCGGTGTAGCTACTATCAGCCTGAACTACAAACAACGTATCAAGGAAAGGAATCGAAGTGGTATGAGCAGTGTGTTCTAAGGTGAACTTGATGCTGGAGTGTTGTTGGTTAATTTCTGCAAAGAAGTCGAGCAGAGAGGCCAAGCCATGTGTCCAAACACCACAAATATCGTCTATATACCTCATGTAGAGAGCTGGCTTCAAATCATACGACGCTAGGAAGCTCGACTCAAGGCAGTGCATAAAAGCAATTGCTAAAGGAGGTGCACATCGGTTGCCCATAGCCACTCCTTTCGTTTGCTTGTACATGGAGTTACCAAAACGTATGAGGTTATTGCTGAAAATATGTGTTAGTAATTTCGCACAGTCCTGTACCCCAATCCCAAAGAGACGGATATCATCCAGATTGTCCTCGATTAGGCGAATTACAGCATCTATTCCCTCCTTTATCGGAATACTGCCATATAAATTTTTGATGTCCATGGTGAAAACAATACTGCCCTTCGGAAGTTTGGTAGGAAACGTTTCTTTCACTCTCTGTAGGTACGACTCCGTGTTTGTCAGATGGGCGGGAACCAACGCTAGTATCTGGACAAGAATCTTGCTCAAGAACCAAGATAGCTTGTCTAGGGGGTCACCACTCGCCGACACTATGGGGCGCAGTGGAACCCCTCATTTGTGTTTTTTTTGGAGCCCGTATAATTCCGATGTGCGGCTGGAATGAGGGAGGAGAGACAAAGCTGTGTCTTTATGTAACTTCCCGGATAAAGTTTCCTTGATAATAGTACACGTTTCGATTTCGAGACGTTTAGTAGGGTTTGGCTGGGAAGGAATGCTCAGGTAATCATCCGTTATTGTCCTGGCCTTTTCAATGTAATCCGTTTTGTTTAGCACGACGAATCCTTTGCATTTATCTGACGGCTTCACTATTACAGTATCGTTGTTTTTCAATTCCCGCAATACTTCCCTCTGTTTCGCATAATTGTCCGACCTTTTGTTCGATGCTCTGTTGTGATATTTATATATTATCTTATATGTTATCTTATATGATCTTATATTTATATTATTTATATTATATTTATATATTTATATTATATTATCTTATATCTTATATTATCTTATATTATCTTATATTATCTTATATATTATATATTATATATTTGTGATATTATCCTGGTATATTGAGGTTCGTACATTTCGTCTCACGCAATGTCTAAAACCAAGGAGCACCTAAGAGCCATTCTTCGTTGTATTAAACGAAGTCTTCCTCTGCCTTTTCTTCAAACATGGCATGTCGTGACGATGCTTTCCTTCTCGAGACACATGCTCTTATTCACGCATAGCTCGTACGCACGTGCTCTTATTCACGCATAGCTAGGAGGCACGTGCTCTTATTCACGCATAGTTCGTAGGCACGTGCTCCTATTCGCGCATAGCTCGTAGGCACGTGCTCTTATTCACGCATAGCTGGTAGGCACGTGCTCTTAGAAGTATCAGAAGCCACTCCAAATTCACCTGGTGCCTTTGATGATCTGTGGTTTGAATGGCCCTCATTTATGTAAAGAACAGCTGTTCATTTTCATAACAAAGCGATTCAAGAGCGTCTATTTTTACGAGTTTGGTGCACGCTTCGGGTTGCAAAAGAGCGTTCGGTCCCTGGTTCGGGCAGCGTTTCCCTCCCAATTCTGTATTATCTAGATATGCAAGCATGAGCAGTGACGTCGCAAAATCGTCTGCCCTTCCGTCCACATCTGCCGACCAGAGATGGCTTCTGAATGCCATTGTTTCGCCAACACCACGGCCCTCCAGTATCGTGTGAGAACAGACAAGGCCCAGGCGCAGGTCCGGAAAAGCGCGTTTGAGCACAGCTCAACACGGCAGCTGGCTGAGAACGTGCGCGGCCTGCAGGCGTCTACAGGCGGGCTGTAGCCGTCTACAGGCGGGCTGCAGGCGTCTACAGGCGGGCTGCAGACGTCTACAGGCGGGCTGCAGCCGTCTACAGGCGGACTGCTGCCGTCTGCAGACGGGCTGCAACAGTGTACAGGCGGGCTGCAGCCGTCTACAGGCGGCCTGCAACCGTCTACAGGCGGACTGCTGCCGTCTGCAGGCGGGCTGTAGCCGTCTACAGGCGGGCTGTAGCCGTCTACAGGCGGACTGCTGCCGTCTGCAAGCGGGCTGCAGGCGTCCACAGGCGGACTGCTGCCGTCTGCAGGCGGGCTGCAGCCGTCTACAGGCGGGCTGCAAGCGTCTACAGGCGCACTGCTGCCGTCTGCAGGCGGGCTGCAGGCGTCTGCGGGCGGGCTGCAGGCGTCCACAGGCGGACTGCTGCCGTCTGCAGGCGGGCTGCAGCCGTCTGCGGGCGGGCTGCAGGCGTCCACAGGCGGACTGCTGCCGTCTGCAGGCGGGCTGCAGCCGTCTACAGGCGGACTGCTGCCGTCTGCAGGCGGGCTGCAGGCGTCTGCGGGCGGGCTGCAGGCGTCCACAGGCGGACTGCTGCCGTCTGCAGGCGGGCTGCAGCCGTCTGCGGGCGGGCTGCAGGCGTCCACAGGCGGACTGCTGCCGTCTGCAGGCGGGCTGTAGCCGTCTACAGGCGGACTGCTGCCGTCTGCAGGCGGACTGCTGCCGTCTGCAGGCGGACTGCTGCCGTCTGCAGGCGGGCTGTAGCCGTCTACAGGCGGACTGCTGCCGTCTGCAGGCGGGCTGCATGCGGCCGAGGTGGTGCCTGCGCTCTACCGCGCAGACCGCTGCTCGGCGGTCTGCAGCACCGCCGGAGATGAGCGTCCGTTGCGCACATTGGTACGCCGGATAGACTGCGGCCTGCGCTGTGCAGCTGCAGTGAGCCGACTCCCAGGTGTGGCGGCGGCAGCGGGCGGCAAGCGCGACAGAAGCGCGGCGCCGTGCGGGTGGGAGCAGGAAAGGGCGTGCAGGTGTACGACTCGACATTCAGATGCCTTTATGTCAATCCATATTTTAGCTTTTTAACATAAACCGACAGTTTGTCGCCTTGTTGAATTCCAAGCGAGTTGCTTCGTTTTCGGCCAAGCAGCTCAGCTGCAATGGCTGCAGAGCCTGCAGTGAGCGGGCGGCGGAGTGCGCCGCCGTCACGCCGCTTCCGCTCCAGCTGGCAAGCGCTGACGAGACGGAGACGGCGGCGGCTCAGCGGGCGGAAGACGCCCCCCACCCCCACCCCCACCCCCACCCCCACCCCATCCCCATCCCATCCCCACCCGGAAACGGGCTGCACTCACCACGCTCGGCACTGAACCCGCCTCGTCCCTGCCTGACGTTATGTCGAGCACCGAGCTGACGGCAGACGGGACACTGAGCTGACGGCAGACAGGGCACTGAGCTGACGGCAGACAGGGCACCGAGCTGACGGCAGACGGGACACTGAGCTGACGGCAGACAGGGCACTGAGCTGACGGCAGACAGGGCACCGAGCTGACGGCAGACGGGACACTGAGCTGACGGCAGACAGGGCACTGAGCTGACGGAAGTCGGGACACTGAGCTGACGGCAGACGGGACACTGAGCTGACGGCAGACAGGGCACTGAGCTGACGGCAGACAGGGCACCGAGCTGACAGCAGACGGGACACTGAGCTGACGGCAGACGGGACACTGAGCTGACGGCAGACAGGGCACTGAGCTGACGGCAGACAGGGCACCGAGCTGACGGCAGACGGGACACTGAGCTGACGGCAGACAGGGCACTGAGCTGACGGAAGTCGGGACACTGAGCTGACGGCAGACGGGACACTGAGCTGACGGCAGACAGGGCACTGAGCTGACGGCAGACAGGGCACCGAGCTGACGGCAGACGGGACACTGAGCTGACGGCAGACGGGACACTGAGCTGACGGCAGACAGGGCACTGAGCTGACGGCAGACAGGGCACCGAGCTGACGGCAGACGGGACACTGAGCTGACGGCAGACAGGGCACTGAGCTGACGGCAGTCGGGACACTGAGCTGACGGCAGACGGGACACTGAGCTGACGGCAGACGGGACACTGATCTGACGGCAGACGGGACACTGAGCTGACGGCAGACAGGGCACTGAGCTGACGGCAGACAGGGCACTGAGCTGACGGCAGTCGGGACACTGAGCTGACGGCAGACGGGACACTGAGCAGACGACAGACGGGACACTGAGCTGACGACAGACGGGACACCGAGCTGACGGCAGGCGGGACACCGAGCTGACGGCAGACGGGACACCGAGCTGACGGCAGACGGGACACTGAGCAGACGACAGACGGGACAGTGAGCTGACGACAGACGGGACACCGAGCTGACGGCAGACGGGACACCGAGCTGACAGCAGACGGGACACCGAGCTGACAGCAGACGGGACACTGAGCTGACGGCAGACGGGACACTGAGCTGACGTCAGACGGGACACTGAGGTGACGTCAGACAGGGCACTGAGCTGACGTCAGACAGGGCACTGAGCTGACGGCAGACAGGACACTGAGCTGACGACAGACGGGACACTGAGCTGACGGCAGACGGGACACTGAGATGACGGCATACTAAGCTGACGGCAAACGGGGCACTGGGCTGACGGCAGACGGCTCTGGGCCAACAGCGACCAGTGGGTGCCCCGGCTGTAGGCGAACAGGGACCAGTGGGTGTCCCGGCTCTGGGTCAACAGGGACCAGTGGGTGTCCCGGCTGTAGGCGAACAGGGACCAGTGGGTGTCCCGGCTCTGGGTCGACAGGGGCCAGTGAGTGTCCCGGCTGTGTGCCAACAGGGACCAGTGGGTGTCACTGCTGTGTGCCAACAGGGACCAATGGGTGTCCCGGCTGAGGGACAACAGCGACCAGTACGTGTCCCGGCCCGTGGGCTAACAGGGACGAGTGGGTGACCCGGTCTGTGGGCCGAAAGGGACCAATGAACGTATCCCGCACATTATACTTAATCTGATATATTTGAATGAATGGACCATAATTTGGCCCGTTGCGGCCGCCGGACGTGTTTCCTGTCAGAGATGCAACCGCATTTATGGCGGGCAAGGCGGCATTTCCCAGCTGAATGCTTGCCTACGCTCTGCGTTGGCCACATTTCTCCTCATTTGGTATCGCACCAGGACAGCCATCCACAGGACTGGTGGCATAGATCCAGACCCAGATCCGGACCCAGACCCGGACCCGGGCACAGCCCCAGACCCGGACCCAGACCGGACCCAGACCCGGATACGGCCCCAGACCCGGACGCTGCCCCAGACCTGGACATTAGGGTGGAGTGATTTCCAAAATTTTTGGTGTTAAAGTCTTAAAACTTGTGTGTGGTTCCAAAAAGACGATCTGCAAAATTTTAGGGCAATCTGAGGCCGGTAAGCCGCCGCGCCTCAGGGCTTTCTGAAGCCGAAATGACGTTTTTATATCAACTTGCGGGATCAAGCCCGATTTCAGGAATTTAAATCATTAGATAGCAAATAAATATTTATTTCATTGCATTGCACAGTTTTTCATCCACCGCTGTGCTAATTTTCCACTTCCCTAACTTGAAAATTGTGCCTGCCATGACGCAGAGTTTCGGAAGGTGTGCCGCCCGCAGCGCCACCACTGCCCTCTATCGGCAGAAGTATGAACTGCGACCATTCACCGTTCATTCCGCAATATAAGTATCTTTCTTGGTCAACTGGGGGGGCAGGAAGGTAGCGGATTTGAGACAGTGCACAATGTGCTGACTTCTTATGCGCACAGCGCTATTTTATTACGATTTTAGCGACTTCTATCGACAGCTATACACGATTGGAGCGTAGCCACAGCCGGCTTTGGCATATTGTGGCATGCCTTTCAGCCTCCAAGCTCACAATGTTTACCTGAAATACCCTGCTAGCATGTTTTCTTGGCCGCATGTGAATTGTTGCTGCAGATATTTGAATTTAATTAATTTACTTTGGCGGAAACACTGACAATCCCACACCTTACTGGGTGGGTACTCGGTCGCACGACTAACGCAGACCGCTCAAATTTAGCAGTACTGGCGATGATTTTATGCTCCGACCATCGATTGCCCACCAACTGTTGCATTTGCTCACCATCACCACCATGGTCATGGGTAAAGAATTGCTTTGTAAGTTACCCCACCGGCGGCCAATGTATTGCGCGGCCATTGCCGGGGTGGCCGAGGCAGATTCCCCAACCATGACCATGGTTGGAACCGAAAATAAGGATCTATCAGATTTCGAGTATGAAAGTAAAAAAGGTTAAGGGAAGTTCATTCCGATCGAAGACGGCTCACTTTGCTTTGGGCCACCCCTGCGAACTGCCGAAGAACCAACTGCCACTTCAGATTCATGTACATAACTTCTACAGACTACAGTCAAACTTCGGGCTGTTGACAACCATGCAGTGGGCGAAAGGCAAATCGCCACGAGCGTTGCCAAGGGCGTTGTATACCTTTGGGGGTAAGCAAGCGTCCCTGTTATATCGTTTCAGTCGATTGTCCGGGGTGTCCTGGTGATTGTGAAGAAAGGAAAGGATCTAACAAAGACCCCAATAAAGAAACGCGCTGGCGCAAGCAAAACGATTCCCCTCCATGAGCTGATTGACATCTGCGCGTGCAGTTGCCCTTCGAGAAATGCCTGCAGCTGCCCCAGCGAGAACAAGGTTCCATATCGCGAGTGGAATTTCTTACAAGACCAGCGAGGTGAGAGGAAGCGAAGCATCGGCGGCATTTACATGAAGACCTCCATTGCATTGGGGAGGAGGCGAAGAGATCAGAACCGTATGCGGCGTGATCCGGCTTTCCTTCAGACGGACGCCAACGACTCGGATCCTGGTCCTTCGGGTCTGACCGAGCACAGCACGGGACACGAGCCCGAAAGCATGGACGAGGGAAGGAATGGTGACGATGCATATGACACAGGGAGTGTCCACGAACCAACACAGACTAGGGCTCCGTACGATATGATGCCTCTGGAGAATTTCTCTAAGGAGTGTGACCGGTACATCGAGGTCACTGATAGGATTGCGGCGGCCCTTGGCACGGCTCTCTTGAAGGACCTTGACCTCGTCACTGAGAACGACACGAGGCACGTCATCATACGAGATAAAGTGATAAGAGCCAGACAAAGGGCACATGAGAAAGAAGAACGAAAGCTAAAGGAGGGCATAGGCGGTTAGGTACAGTGCATGCGATTCGATGGGAGACAGGATATCACAAAGATACGAGAGAAAACAAATGAGCAAGACGTACGGCTTACGGGAAAAGAGAAGCATCTGGTATTTGTGAGCGAGCCAGGTGGAACCTACATAGCTCACAGAACACTGACATCAGAAAACAGTGGATCAATTGCTGGCAAGGCTTTAGAAGTCGTTCGGGAGTGCGACTCAGAAGAATCCTTGCAGGCAGTATTGGTAGATGGCACTGCCGTCAACACAGGCCGCGAAAACGGTGCACTCACGAGGATGGAGCGCCAGCTGGGCCGTAGCGTCCAGTGGCTCATGTGCCTTCTTCATGGCAACGTACTTTCGATGAGGTATGTGCCGCTTGTTTTTATAATAAAATAAGAATTGACTGAAATACTTCGCCACTATCCACCTGATCCTTACAAATTACATGACATACAATAATATACTGCGTCATCTGTATATCTATCTAGAATCATGGCAATTTGTGAGTCCGTAGTACAATCCAAACACTTGCCATGCCATTTGCCCATTTAGACCCTGATAAATGTTTATCCAATTTCTTCCTTGTCCTAATCCCATTATGTCCTGGGCGTTGAATGGTATGGGACGGAAGTCCACCCCGGCTGATAGTGAATGTCACCAGCTATAGCTTGTCCCAGCGGGCCCTTGAAGGACTTGGGCCCACTGGTACCGTGGCCTCCATCCAGCTCCATCTCAGTTGTCACAGAGAGGAACTAAAACTGGAAAAACGGTCAATGCCCACAGTTTACACTTCCACCGATAGAGGGCAGTGATGTCGCTGCGGTCGGTACACCTTACGAGACTCTGCGTAATGACGGGCACAATTTTCAAGTTAGAGAAGTGAAAATTGGCATAGCGGTCAATGAAAAACTGCAGAATCCAATGAAACAACTCTTTATTTTCTATCTAATTATTTGAATTCCTGTAATGGTGATTTATCCCGCAAGTTCGTTAGAAAACGTCATTTCTGTCTCAGAAAGCCCTGAGGCGCGGCGGCTTCCCGGCCTCGGATTGTTTTATAACTGTGCAGATCATTTCTTGAGAACCAAACACATGTTTTTAGACTTTATCACCCAGCGTTCTTACAAAAACGCATAAAATCACTCCACCCTACTGGACATATACCCGTACACACTGGTGACGCAGACCCGGACACACACATACCCAGACACGGACCCGGACACAGACCCAGACCAGGGCACAGACCCAGACCCGGACACAGACCCAGACCAGGGCACAGACCCAGACCAGGACACAGACCCAGACCTGGACACAGACCCAGAACAGGACACAGGTCCAGATCAGGACCCAGACCAGGATACATACTCAGACCAGGACACAGACCCAGACCAGGACACAGACCAGGACACAGACCAGGACCCAGACCCAGACCAGGACACAGACCCAGACCAGGACACAGACCCAGACCAGGTCACAGACCCGGACCTGGACCCAGGCCCGGACCAGGATCCGGACCCAGACCCGGACACTGCCCCAGACCTGGACATATACCCGTACACACGGGTGACGCAGACCCGGACACACACATACCCAGACACGGACCCGGACACAGACCCAGACCAGGGCACAGACCCAGACCCGGGTACAGACCCAGACCAGGGCACATACCCAGACCAGGACACAGACCCAGACCTGGACACAGACCCAGAACAGGACACAGGTCCAGATCAGGACCCAGACCAGGATACATACTCAGACCAGGACACAGACCCAGACCGGGACACAGACCAGGACACAGACCAGGACCCAGACCCGGACACGACCCCAGACCCGGACATAGACCTGGACGGGTGACGCAGACCTAGACACAGAAGCATACCCAGACACATACCCAGACGCGGACTCGGACACAGACCCAGACGCATACACAGGCGGGCGGCACAGACACAGTCACAGCCATATACACAGGCGGGCGGCGCAGACACAGACACAGCCACACACACAGGCGGGCGGCGCAGACACAGCCACATCCACAGCCACATACACAGGCGGGCGGCGCAGACACAGCCACACACACAGGCGGGCGGCGCAGACACAGTCACAGCCATATACACAGGCGGGCGGCGCAGACACAGACACAGCCACACACACAGGCGGGCGGCGCAGACACAGCCACATCCACAGCCACATACACAGGCGGGCGGCGCAGACACAGTCACAGACACAGCCACATACACAGGCGGGCGGCGCAGACACAGTCACAGACACAGCCACATACACAGGCGGGCGGCCCAGACACAGTCACAGACACAGCCACATACACAGGCGGGCGGCGCAGACACAGTCACAGACACAGCCACATACACAGGCGGGCGGCGCAGACACAGTCACAGCCACATTCACAGGCGGGCGGCACGGACACAGCCACATACACAGGCGGGCGGCGCAGACACAGACACACAGAGGCGGGCGCGCAGACACAGACACAGACACACACAGGCGGGCGGCACAGACACAGTCACAGTCGCATACACAGGCGGGCGGCGCAGACACAGACACAGCCACAGGCGGGCGGCGCAGACACAGACACAGACACAGCCACATACACAGGCGGGCGGCGCAGACACAGCCACAGCCAAATACACAGGCGGGCGGCGCAGACACAGACACAGCCACACACACAGGCGGGCGACGCAGACACAGCCACAGCCACATTCACAGGCGGGCGGCGCAGATACAGTCACAGCCACAGGCGGGCGGCGCAGACACAGTCACAGCCACATTCACACACTGGCTGCGCATACCTAGACACAGCCACAGGCGGGTGGTGCAGACAGTCACAGCCACAGGCATAGACTGCGACCCCTGTACCCGATCTCTGTACCCGACCAGTGTGCCGAACGGCTGTACCCGACCCATATACCCGGCCCCTGTACTCGGCCAGTGCGCCGGACCACACAGCTGTAGCGGGTGCTGTGGCGAGGTGGTCGCCGCACGATCGTTATTGGCCAGTGTTTTTAGCCGATGGCCATCGCTGCTGCTCTTAAGTGATCCCTGGGAATGCCCATATCGTCCAATTGATACTGACACGACGGCCCCTCGCTGTTGGGGCGCTCAATGGTGACAGCTCTGCCAAAAACCTCTGGGTCGTGTTTCCATGGCTTCTGGGGGATAGTACCTCCAGACCTAATCTCCAGCTTACCTTGTGGTGCGGCATGTTTCTAATGGACGCCAAAGCTGCCCATCCAAGTGGCGCCGTTTTGGTTGACGCCAAAGCTGCCCATCCGAGTGGCATAGTTTTAGTTCGCGCCAAAGCTGACCATCTGAGTGCAACTGTTTCTAGTGGACGCCAAAGATGCCCATCTGAGTGCCATTATTTCTAGTGGACGCCAAAGCTGCCCATCTGAGTACAACTGTTTCTAGTGGATGCCAAAGCTGCCCATCTGAGTCTGAGTGCCATTGTTTCTAGTGGACGCCAAAGCTGCCTACCCGTGTGCCACTGTTTCTAGTGGACCCCAAAGCTGTTAATCGTCGTCAAAGTCGCCAAAACTGAGTGGCACCGTTTCGGTTGGACGTGTGGACAGGGCTAGAGAAGTAGGCTGTTTCTGAATTTTGGCATCTATAGCATCATCACCGCACAATTATCCTGTCATTTGTATCATTTGGGGAATAAATCCTGCAGCTTGACAATGAACTGCTCCGTGATGAAGTGCTCAATGTTCACCGGAAAGTGCAAACTGCGATTCTGACGTCACATGTCTGAGGAATGGATCCACTCCGCATTCGGTTTCACCAAAATTTTCCTGTCCACGTCCAGAATGACAAAGTACATATCCAGCCCTACTTGTGCCGTTGCACTTGCAACTTGGAGCCGTGTCGACTTCGGTAGCGGGAAGTGGCATATTAAGCGCGTCGTCAGCAGGTGGGAACAGGTGTGAGCAGGCAGCGCCTTCCAGTAGATCACCGACAAGTGATGGCACAGCCGCCGTAGCTCAGTTGTTGCTGGCCGCCCGACAATGGCGGGGATCGGGGGAATGGAATTTGTGTGGACCAGCTTACCCGAGCCTTCCCTGGGTAATCGGTGTAGCTATGCAATTACGCTAATGGTAATTGGACATTAATCTTGCCATACAGGATTCTTGTGAGTTGTCGAGCAGCATCGCAGCTCATGGTACGCTACAATCATCGGACCAGGTTCGATTGCTATTTGCCACGATAAGGGAACCACTAGTTACTATGATGTATCAATATATTCTGATGTTATTATTATATTAGAAGAATAATAGACCACTTTACATTTTTTCTTCAGTTTCGTTCGAATTCTTGCTGGGGTGGCTTTGTGAACCAGAGTTATATTGGGAAGCGTAGCTTCTTACGTGAACACTGCCCCCACTACCCAATCCATGGGCTCCAGTTCAACAGTGGAATTTTTGCCGGGAGTTGAACGTCCCGTCAATGCACTGACACGGCCGCCCCGGTAGGTCGTCCTCGGCCCGAGCCATCACACTGACACGAGAACGCTTGCCTTTGACAACAATCTGAACGTTGCTCGCACCAAGGGTATTTTGAACCCGCAGATATCGGATGGAATTCACTGCGACAAACCTTTCAAAAAGATGTTGAACAACAACGAACCCAATAACGGCCCTGAAGTGTGTCGGCCGTGATGAGAGATGCAGACAGTGTTCCGCTCGCGCTTACTCGCTGTTCGTGACATTTCCGGAAGCGTTTAAACCAGCCTGAGCTGCTGTGTAGCTGGTGGAGCTTCAGTAGCAGTGTCTCGTGCGCTGTATCGTCAAACCCTTTCCTAATGTCAAGCCATGACAGCATGGAATTTTCAGATGTGTCCATGCCGAAAAGAAGTTCATCTATCATAGAGCTCGAAGCTGTGCAGGTGGCGCGAACAGATTCCATGTCGCTGCGTGTTAAATAGGTCATGTGTTCACATAAATAGTGGCTTGATTGTGGATGACTCTCAACTAGCCTGCAAATGACTGGGACGTTGGTTGTCGGCCGTCACTTTGAGCCATCAAACCGATCGCCAGCTTTGTGAAGGGGAATTACGACTGCATTTTTCCAGTAGGCAGTACCAATTTCGGAGAAAGTGCTTTTGTTCACGACCGAGAGAAGCGCATGCCCGATCATCTGAAAACAACTTTGAAGGATGTGCGCAGGAATGTCACCATCAGCACACGATGGTTTGTCAGGCGTGCTGAACAAAGGCCATAGCCTTCGTCACAAAAGCGTACCCTGTCAGCAAATGTTCGTGGGTGACGGAGGCACACCAGGCTTTTTGCCAAGAATGTATTCCCATGATGCATTTATTGTCAAGCTAATAAGTATGGAGATGGTTGGGCGCTAAATGACCAACCATGGTCGATGCGCCCTAAAACCACAATCACACACACACAAGTATGGAGATGGAAAAGCATGGATAATGGGTCAGCTTTTAAGTCAATATGCGGTCAGGTTATTGAAATTTAACTTGAAACGTCCCGAAGTGCATGCATAGGTGCTCTATAGACAATAATATTGACCTTTGCGAGGTAAAAATGACCAAACAAGAGTAATTCTGATGTATGCCATTATTTATGTCAATGCGGTCCAGAAGTTCCATTTGAAATGCATGCGTTGTGTTTTTTATGGACGTTACATGACCAATGCAGTCGATGCGCCCTAAAGCCCTAATAACTAGCAATTTTGTTTTTTTTTTGCTTGAAAAATGATCACATAAATTCAACATTTTCAGATGTATTCTATTAAAAAGCGTCAATGAGAGTGGTCAGCATATGGCTCAGTGGCACTCATTACCTGTTTGCGAGTGCCATCCGCTGTGAAAATTATCATCTTCAATAGTTCACCACATGCTTCCAGGTATTTGACCTTGACGGGATCGGTGCCTTTAACTTTTGTGCTTGTCACATGTGCTAGACAAAGTCTTCACTTTACATATCATCAATATTGAAGCACAAAATCGCCGTTGTGTTTTAAACCAGAGTCGAAAACTGCGCAGAAAATTGGTGACTGAATACGTCGATGATGTACGCCTGGATTAGAAACTCCGCGTCGGCGCCTTTCATCTGCGCGTATCAGCGGCACCAACCTGCCACCTAGCGGCGGGTAAGTAAAAACACGGAATCGCGGTCGGTTGTAGGCCATGCGCCTATGGGAGTTCTGCGTACGCATTCCGCATTGGCATTTTTCCAAATTGATTCAGTCACCCGAGGAGGATTGCACCTGCCTTCCATGATACAGAATTGATCAAGGAACCTTACCATTCTTTCCTTATTGATTTATTACGCTCCGTTCCCAAGTTGTCGTGATGCGAAGTGAAGGCGTCTGTGGGAGGGAGCCCATTTCGCCGTAAGGGTCAGCAGTGGCACACCTGTTGACTTCTTAAAACGATCGAATAGGGCAAGGTGCATGAAGGCAATAGGCAGACCAAAATGAATAAAAGGGTCACACTACATACGCTCCCATGCTAAAAGTTGAAATTACTGCGGGTGGGGGGAGCAAGCATTGAGGGGGCAGTTTCACCATTAAAGATAAGGCCTTCAATAGGCGGTTCTGTTTTCGCCCCACCCTCCTTGCTCTCTAGATATGTGGCTGATAGTGGTTTACACAACTGAATGGAGATTACACTCCAGCGTACTCACCAATCCGCAGAGGATTGAGCGGAAGATCCATGCTGGGTACAAACCCCTCCCCCTACACCATACCACTGACAGATTCATGATTTTTCCAAGGAGGCGTCATTTCTCCAGAGGGGCGGCTCTTGGTCCAGAACATTTGGACGGGGTGCACTCCGGTCTACCAGAGGGGCAGCATTTGTTTTTGTCTCAGGAATGACTTTCGCCGTAAAACTCACGGCGTGCGTTCGGACTCCCAGAGGACTGCCGTTCCCAGGCCGAGGAACGCGTTCCGCTGAGTATTTCGAGGGAGGGGTACACTGGAACCTCCAAGAAAGACATTCTTCTGGTCATAAGGGGCGCGACTTTCTCTTCCCCCCCCCACACTAGATTAACCCTTTCAACATGCCCTAGCTGACAGCGACGCTACCTCTCGCCGATTCGCTACCACTTGCCAGTTGTTCGACTCAGGGGTGTTGCTTTATATACCTTTGAGGGGGACTGTAACCTCAATGGTTGCTTGACCAACCCTTGCGATTATTTTAACTTCTAACATGGGAGCCAATGGAATGTGGCCCCAATTCATTTTGGTCTGTCCATTGCCTTCATGCACTTTGCCCCGTACAATCATTTCAAGATAAAGATAAAGATAGAGAGATAAGAGATTATGCGTCAAGATAGAGATCTTCAAGATTCCAACATCGGTGTGCCGATCCTTTGGACGAGGTGGGCTCTCTCTGAAGGATGTATTCACTTCGCACCAGGACATCTTCTGAACGGAGCATAATAACTCAATAAGGAAAGAACAGTAAAGTTCCTTGATCAATTCAGTAGCATGAAAGGGTGATGTAATCCTTTTGGGATGGCTGCATCAATTGGAAAAAAATCAAATACGAAATGCGTACCCAGAATTCCCATAGACGCACGGCCTAAAACGGCCGCGATTCCGTGTTTTTACTTACCGGCCGCTTGGTGGGCTGATACGCAACCAGCTGTTGGTTTCCAATCCAGGCGAACATGATCCATGACTGAATATACCAATTCATTGACCAGTTTATCCTGACCTGGAAGGTCAACCAACAGAGACAGATAAAATGTTTGAAATAGGTCTAAAAGTTCAAAAGCGTAGCTGTATCATGCCATTTGCCGCCTATCTATTTTCCGTATATGTTTTTTTTTTTTGGGGGGGGGACGGGAGGTCAAATTGATCCGCCACACTTTGAACGACGGAAAATTATCTCGCACTGCGATGGCAAAGGGAGCATTTTGAACGGCCGTATGAACAGTTGGAATTGGGCAGCAACTGAGTGACGACCGTCGTTAGTGATACATTATTCGTGAAATAGGGTGGAATATACCACTTTCTGGACGCTCAATCAACATCCTTCTCTCAGAAGTATCGACATCCTTCTCCTTGATACCTGCTTATGCCGTCTTCGTGTCTCGATTCCAACATCATCCCGTTTATATGTATCATGTCCATGCTCTCGATAAGTACTGATGATCCACGAACATTTCGGAAAGCAATTTCAGGCAAAAGGATTATCTAAAATGTGCTATGACATGCAATGCAAGTTTATAGCATAGGCTGCCCTATCCTGAATATGGCTCTTCCTAAATTCTGAATCTCTAAACGAATGATGTAGGTACGGTCATAAGCACACCTACACCATTGGCTTAAATTTGAGTTTGAAAAATGTCAGAATCATTGTAAATGGCACTCATTCCATGGCACATTTCGACATCCTGCTGTGCTCGTTCCGACATTTCACACCTGACGAAAACCACTATTTTAACCTTGGCCACGTAACGGGCCGACTATGACGCACCGTTGCATCCCCGACCCGGCGTCCGGCGGCCTCCCCGACACTTGTGTGTCGCCAACCCCTTGTCTGACGCCACTGCGTCTCAGTCGTCACTTGTGGGCGTGTCAGAGCGTGACGCTGGGCGTGGCGACACTCGAGAGCGCGTCGTACCAACTGGGCACTCCTGGGCGGGCACACGGCGGTGTCGGCAGTATAAATACGCGGCTGGCCCGCCGGGCGGCCGCCCAGTGTAGCGGGAGTACGGCGGACGACGTGGCCGCGCCGCGCCCACGCCCCCTGTCGGCGCAGATGGCGCTGTTCGGTGTGGTGGCGTGGCTGACGATGCGCCGGCCGGCCGACCGTCCTCCACATGGCCGGCGCGCCTCGCTGCCGCCTCGGCCCGCCAGACTCGGCTCACCGTCGGCAGAGGGGTGTACGGCGGCCGGCCGACCGTACCGCCGACCGTCCTCCACATGGCCGGCGCGCCTCGCTGCCGCCTCGGCCCGCCAGACTCGGCTCACCGTCGGCAGAGGGGTGTACGGCGGCCGGCCGACCGTACCGCCGACCGTCCTCCACATGGCCGGCGCGCCTCGCTGCCGCCTCGGCCCGCCAGACTCGGCTCACCGTCGGCAGAGCGGTGTACGGCGGCCGGCCGACCGTACCGCTGACCGTCCTCCACATGGCCGGCGCGCCTCGCTGCCGCCTCGGCCCGCCAGACTCGGCTCACCGTCGGCAGAGCGGTGTACGGCGGCCGGCCGACGCCTCCGCCAGCTGCCCGTGCCCGTGCCCGCGCCGGTGCCCGTGCCCATGGCGGCCGCCCAGTGCCCGCTGGTGTCCGTCCGGAGGTCCCCGGTGCCGCCGCGCGGTCTGACGTCGGCGGCGGACCTGCGACGTGGAGACGGCGGCCGGCGGCTGAGCCGCACGGTCGGCGCCGAGTACAGGCGCGGGTTGGGCGTCGAGTGCGGCCCGGCCGTGTCGACGACACGGAGCGGCCCGACTGGCGGGTCGGTGCGCCGTCCTGCTGGTGGCCGCTCCAGCTCGCTGGAGCCGGCGATGGCGGTGTCACGCCGGCCGGCGCGGCCCGTCTCCGCCGGCGCGGCACGGTGGACCGCTGCCGGTGACCTGCTGAGACCGCCGGCCGGCACAGGCCGGTCTGGGCCGCAGGAGGCGTGGGACAGCCTGAGAGGCGGCGACCTGTCTGAGGAGCCGGAGGAGGTGTGGGGCGAAGGTCACACTCGGCGGACCGTGAAGGGCCGTGACCGATCCTTGGACAGGCCCGTCGAGCTGTGGGTGTGAGGTACTGCTGTACGTGGTCTGGCGGGCGGCCGCTGCCTATCCTGCCGCCCTGGCTGGCTGTCCTGCCGTCCTTTGTCCGACAGGTCCGGACATCCGGCGGTGACTGGTGTGACGCGGCGCTACTGGGACGTGCCGTCACACGTCGTGTCGAGTATGACCTCTAAAGCCAGCAGATGGTGGGAGATTGTCCGTCAACCACTCGCCAATGTGTGCAGGTGCGGCTCGGGACTGCGACAACTTGCGGCACTGGCTCGATTACAACACTTCCCAGCAAAGTTGACCTGCAAATACTGACAGGGCTCGCGGTATCTTAGGCTGTAGGACGTTTGACTCGCGATCATAAGGTCATAATCACACAACCGGCAGGATTACCCTCGACCAACCGGCGTGCAGGTTGGTGACATTGCATGGCCTAGCATTAGAATGCGTTGTAGCGCAACCCAATGTTCTACTTCTTCTGCTGATGCCGATCAATTGGCGTTTGTTGGCCCGACGACTCGGCGCCGTCACAACACTGATCAGTGGATGGTTCTTGGCCCGCCAACTGTATGCCGTCACAACACTGATCAGTGGATGGTTCTTGGGCCGTCAACTCTGTGCCGTCACAGCACTGAGCAGTGGATGGTGGCTACTTGTTGGGCCGACACAACACTGATCAGTGGATGGTGGCTACTTGTTGGGCCGCCAACTCTGCGCCGACACAACACTGAGCAGTGGATGGTGGCTACTTGTTGGGCCGACACAACACTGATCAGTGGATGGTGGCTACTTGTTGGGCCGCCAACTCTGCGCCGATACAACACTGACCAGTGGATGGTGGCTACTTGTTGGGCGGCCAACTCTGCGCGGATACAACACTGACCAGTGGATGGTGGCTACTTGTTGGTGGGCCACTGTACCAGCCGCCGCCCAGTGCACCGTTTAGCGGCCAGGTCCTGTGCGCAACACCAACACCTTCATGCCGGGAAGTTGGCCGTCACTATTCTGGCATGGCCGGGTTGTCGTTCTCATTTTTGGCCCAGTTGACAAAGCTATGGTCGGCTATCTAGTCTCGTCTGTGTATGGTCACGTGCGTACTTGAGCGAGCTTCGCTAGATGATTTGTGCGAGCTACTCCGCCCGACATCTGATGCCGTTTTTCGTCATCATTTCCACCCGGAGGACGATTGTCCAGTCATTTGTGGCTACTGTGCTTTGCTGCCGAGTAATCATAGGATGTCGATGTGGGTGTTTCTCATGTTGCCTACAACACGACATGTCTCAGGAATAAACCTCCACATCACACACCATGTGCACGTAGTATTCTGTTGTTGTGTTGCTCTGAGGTTATTTTTTGCTTATTGTGGCAAGCTACGTACTTTTGTTGTCTACGATGCTTCTTGTTTGTGGTGTGTGTGTATTAGTACATATAGGCATTAATAAATATGGGCCGGTCAGAATCCTTCTGAGATGGTTGAAGGTGTGAAGAATCGTGTCCAAAGTGGAAGTTAGGCTGGGCTAGGAACCGTTTTAAATACTTCAAGGCATACTTGCTTCAGCGAGTTTGATATTGCTTAGTTAAATGCAAAATAAAATCAACTACATTTATCCGTAACCTGGGGTATTATCCAAGAAATTAAGTTGTGCAACAACATAAAGTGATGGCGTCTGGGAGCATTCTTACCTTCCTTCAACAAGCACGCTTTGAAGTGATATGTCGACACCCATGAGGAATACTAGCTGATTATATTTGCGATGCATTTCTGATTGCAAAATGGTAGTAAAAAATGATAGTCGACGTGCCCAGACACTCCAATTCATCATCATACGCCATGCATCATCGATTTTGTATCGTTTCCTTTTTTCGGATAATAATCAAGGTTAAGGCCAAATGTGGTTGATAGTTTTCATCTGATGGTGCTAAGTAGCCTCTATCCCAGTATTGCCACGTTCTCAGTCTTATTTATTGCTTTAACCCGCGCCGTGTTTCCTGTCAAATCCTCCCACCCCGTGTCGGGGGGGCGGTTGAAGACCCCCCCTCTAAAATCCAAACTAAGCATCGCACGAAAACGAAAGAGGTGTCATCGGAAATCGCTCCACGAGTAGGGTCCGGGTCCACCCCCCAAAAAAAATTCCCAAAAAGTAACGTCACCAGGGGGGCTAGATTTTCACGAATTTTCACGACTTGCATTATGCTTTTTACTCTGGGGAGATCATTTTGGGGATATATGAAAAACAAAATTTATTTGGAATGAGAAAAGGACAGCGAAATCGACCAGGGCTATAATTGTTTTGGCCCCAAAAAAGTAAAATTTTTATTTTTTTCGAAAGTTCAAAATTTTGAGTTTTCAAGTTTTCTTTAATTTTCCTTCTCCAATGGATATAGCAGACCCAGAATTGTTGTTGAAAGTCAACTTGCCCTAATAAGAATGCTTCCTTTAGCCAGAATCCTGTGTTTAAACTACAATATGACATACGCAAAATTATATATGTAGTATGTAGATATGTAGTCAAAAACGAAAAAAAATGAAACATTCAACTCGTACGTTTTGTTGCATACGTAAGGATAAGCAAACGCTGAAAGTTTCATTAAAATATCTGTATCCGTTAAAGCGTGACGACTGGTTGAACTTTTTTGGAGGTGACCTCACTTGACCTTGAATAACTAGTTGACCCTAGATGACCTGACCTAAAAATTTTGGAACAGCATGTCAAATTGATGTGGGAAAAGGTATACAAAATTTGGGTGCGCTGTTGCGCGCCGTTCGTCCGCTATCCGCGAAAAACCTGAGGGGGGAAGGCGGTTGAAGACCCCCCCCCCGAGACGGAACGGGTTAACCATCAATGTCCGGACACATGATGCTAGATTCATCAAGCCGACTGACATTTGTTCAGCCATGCCGATGGATAATCTGGTTTTTAATCGGCAAACAGCGGCTACTGGCGACATCTAGTCATGGTTCGGAACTGAATGCCACACAGTTTAATTCCTTCCTTGCATTCGCTTACAGTAAACATGAAAGGATTTTACCATTGTGAAATTTATGTGACACTCGATTGTCTACCAATTTGTATCCATAAGCCAGTGGATATGTGGGTCATAATTATCAAGGAATAGCCACAGAAAACTGAAATTACCAAAAAAGAAAACTAGTGAGAAGATGGTTAAAGTGTATTTCCCGGTACATTACACTAAATGGAATATCCGACCTTCAATTGAAAAATTGTATGGCTGTGGTATTGGTTAAAAGCAAGAATCTCACGGACATGGTTATGGAGTGCATATTCATGGCCATATAAATAGAACACATACACAACATAAATAGAACCGTGCTCGTATGTATGCTGGTCTGCTTTGCACCTGGGCTGGGCCACCGACAAACTATCGCGCGACACCAACCGTTACCGGAATTTAGTGTTGCTACACAGGACATTTATGTAAAAAAATTTCATGCGCCAGT
>JAOTOL010001470.1:427500-555000 GCA_034440575.1 Imbricaverruca yamaguchii | reverse complement strand
GTGTACGGAAGTACAGCAGTGAAGTGCTACCCAGGAAATTGAATCTGTCCGACAGCCGTGGGCAGCTGCCATCAGACGACACCAAACACCACTTTGCGGTCGACCGCACACCGCGCTCGTGGTGGACCGTATACCACGCCGTGGTTGGCCGCATACCACGCCCCTGATGTCGTCTTTCGGAGATGTGATTGGTGAACAGATGCGCTGTCACCGCTACGTCATCACCTATTGCCTTGCATGAACTAGAGCCCGCACAACTTGCTTCCCTTCGTATTTGTCAGCCATTAGAAACGTAACGTTGCTGACTTGGGGGAAGGGGGTTATTGGGATCCGTGCACAATGCTAATATCCATTCTGGCATCATGACGCCACACGACATCATGACTTCTTTGCATCGCTTCACGGGATGCAGCGCAGTTGTTTTCAGCGATTTCCTGCCCGTGCCCGTTGTTCTGCTCAAATTGCCATTCAGCGACACCTGCTCATCTCCGCTTCCAATTCCCATTTAGCGATCCCTGCCCGTGCCCGCTATTCGGCTCCACTTGCCATTCAGCGATTTCTGTTCATGCGAGTTATTCGGCTCCATTTCACATTTAGCAATCCCTTCCCGTGCGAGTTATTGGGCTCCACTTGCCATTTAGCGATTCCTTTTCGTTCCCGTTATTCGTCTCCACTTCCAATTTAGCGATCCCTGATCGTCTCCATCATTCAGCTCCACTTCACATTAAGTGGCACCTACTCGTCTTCGCCATTCGACTTCACTTCCCATTCATCGATCCATGCTCGTGTCCGCCATTCAGCTTCACTTCCCAGCTCACGTTCCCGAGCTCTGAGGAGTCAGATTTCCCTGGTTTCATTTTACTTTCGGTGCTCGTGAGTCGCATCGATTGTTGCCTTGTGTTGCAGACATCCAAGAGTTCTACGAGATTACTCTGCTGGACGACAGCAAAACGGTGCTGCAGAAAACGTCCGAGACCATCCAGGTGGCGAACAAGTGGGACACAAATGCCACGCCTATCGGCACGGGACTCATCATCGACAAGGTCAGTGGCGCATCCATCTGACGGCTGAGGTCGTCGGAGCCGACGGGGCGGCCAGGCTTTAATGGCCGTTCGCAATGCTCAGACACTTTTCGATGGCTTTTGTTCACTCGTGCATCACCACGCTGCGAGCGGTCGCGCTCAACGATCTCGCCGATGACCTCGTCGATAAACTCGTCGCGCTGCCCGCTTTGCGCTGTTGGCACTCACTAATTTGACTGAGTCGGTTGGCATTGTGAACGTATTTATTACCAAGTACACATATCGTGCTGAAATCCTGACACTCGCCCGAGTCCTGAAGCTGCTACCGATAGTGCACGAGGTGTGCTTTCAGCCGCTCAACCGACTCAAATGGTGTTCTTCCCCCCTTAGCATAACCACTTCCCACTACCCTGGGCGATAAGCATATCGGGTAAGTTAAATGTGCGCCTGCACTTCGATTCATTTGAAATATTTAGAGACGTGGAAGAACTTACGGAAGTTGAGAGACCAATATCTGGCGCTTGCCGATTAGTGAAGTTATTCGGCTAGTCAGGTAATTTTGGCAAAATGAGACGAAGGAGAGTATATATAAATGCTCATCAGCCCCCGCATGTTGGTGTGTTCAAAGCCGGAGAAGTGCCTCATTATAGTTCAGGTCAGAAGGGGTATGCCTCCATCCCGGTTCGAACTGAGTTGACCAGAACTAAACCAACCTTTACTGGCATAATATAACCTAGCCTAACGTAACATGACCTAGCCTAAAGCCCCCGCATGTTCGCCAGCTTAATACCTACGGACATTCACATGAAACCTACGGCTGCTCGATTGCTTGAAAACCACGAGTGTCGAGTCACGTACTAATTATTTCATCGTTTTAGTGTCTGTCGACATTTCATCTCCATATGCGAGGGATTCCACGTGTGAGGTGAAATGGTTGAACTCTAGTGTGATTGTTGTATCGGAGTTGTTTTGCTCGCGGGTACGAACGTGCACGCGTAAGTGCAAAACTGTTGCTCATGCCTAATGATCACATCATGGTGCTCCCCACGTGCCCGAGGACCCTCAAAACGGCTGGCCTCCTGTGGAGCGCGCATTTTCCAGACATTTCCAGACACAGACATTTCGAAGACGTTCGTTTTTTGGTATGCCCTGTAGCCATGATCAATTGCAAAATTGAGCACAGACCCGGCACGTACTGCTCGCACATACCCCGGCGCCCATCCCTGTACATTTGGCATGCTGGCGTCCCTCCCCCTCCCCAGTGACTGGTTACTCGCCGTCCGAATTTGGTGGCTGTAGCCATCATCGCTCTCAGCTCGAAGGTGCCCCACTCAAAGCATGTGCACGGCATTGACGGTCACTGGATATCTTCCGTACGTCCGCCGACCCCCCCCCCACCCCCCACATCTCCCCTACCCAAAAGGGGCTGGTCCCCTGTGTACACCTGAAGACTGCAGCCACAACATCCCATGATTGTGTCCATAGGAATTCTGGAGTGGATGCCTAGATGGAAAGCTAAATTCGTGGACGGATCCAGGAGGTGCGCGGGCCCCCATTATTTAACATGATATTTGTCGTGCCACGTTGCCGGACAGTGACAGAGCGCGGTTGTTTCCATGTCGTCTCCATTGTCTACAATCCTGGATCCGCGCCTGGGAAGAGCCCTGCGCCTGCCAGATGTCCGTATTGATCGCACTGAGATCACATCACCCAGCGTCAGTCGGCTTGGGACCGAGTGTCGTGGTTACCATGGGTTGTTTGCGCCGTCACGTTGGTACCGTGGAAACATGGGCGCAGCCATGAAACAACACTGTGGATATACATAGTGAGATTTGATAGCACCACCGCGTGACTGCACCTATCGAGAGAATCATCAACTGTGTACCGTATATCCGGCGAGCCGCCGCCGCGTGGTGGCTATTTTTGAACGTTTACTTTCGTGCGTTGCCGCTTGATGGCGCTGCATACATCTGATCTTTTCGCTGCTGCAGGTTGGCTGCTGTTTGGGGAGGGGACACGCATCGTTGTGACGACAATATATGTCGAGATCGGTATCTGGCATTTACTTGCCTAGCGGGAGGTATTCTATCCGTAATAGATAGTCACTTCGACAATAATAATTAAAAGGCGTTTTATTAGTGATGGCAATCTAGTCCACTATGCTTGTATGGGCTGTCGAACTCTATTTAGGTTAGGTACTATCTTATGCCAGTTCAATAATGCAACCTTAATAGAACGTTTCACCATTGAAAGCAGGACAGATTATTATACATACTTCATGAGATTCCCAATTTCCTAATCTTGGAAATTTGTCTCCGTCTCCTCAAAATTGCTTCGGCTGCCCATTGTTTAGCTTCATTGATTACTTCGGTTGGCGTATTTTGATGTCGCGATTAACTTCTTTCTTTTTTTAAAGAGTACCAATATGTACAGAGTACATATATGATGGTAGTGAGTGTGTGACCGAGTAGTCAGATGACCTGACCCGACCTCTGACGGCTGACCACCACACACGGCTGACGACCACACACGGCTGACGGCCACACACGGCTGACGGCCACATACGGCTGACGACTATGCACGGCTGACGGCCACACACGGCTGACCACCACACAAGGCTGACGACCACACAAGGCTGACGACCACATACGGCTGACGACTATGCACGGGACCCCCGCGACACCACGGCTGACGACCATACGGCTGACACTAGCACGGCTGACGGCCACAACACACAAGGCTGACGACCACACAAGGCTGACGACCACATACGGCTGACGACTATGCACGGCTACGACTACACGGCTGACGACCACACATGGCTGACGACCACACACGGCTGACGACCACACACGGCTGACGGCCGCATACGGCTGACGACTATGAACGGCTGACGGCCACACACGGCTGACCACCACACAAGGCTGACGACCACACACGGCTGACGGCCACATACGGCTGACGACTATGCACGGCTGACGGCCACACACGGCTGACCACCACACAAGGCTGACGACCACACAAGGCTGACGACCACATACGGCTGACGACTATGCACGGCTGACGACTATGCACGGCTGACGACCACACACGGCTGACGACCACACACGGCTGACGACCACATACGGCTGACGACCACACACGGCTGACGACCACACACGGCTGACGACCACATACGGCTGACGACTATGCACGGCTGACGGCCACACACGGCTGACCACCACACAAGGCTGACGACCACACAAGGCTGACGACCACATACGGCTGACGACTATGCACGGCTGACGACTATGCACGGCTGACGGCCACACACGGCTGACCACCACACAAGGCTGACGACCACACAAGGCTGACGACCACATACGGCTGACGACTATGCACGGCTGACGACTATGCACGGCTGACGACCACACACGGCTGACGACCACACACGGCTGACGACCACATACGGCTGACGACCACACACGGCTGACGACCACACACGGCTGACGACCACACACGGCTGACGGCCACATACGGCTGACGACTATGCACGGCTGACGGCCACACACGGCTGACCACCACACAAGGCTGACGACCACACAAGGCTGACGACCACATACGGCTGACGACTATGCACGGCTGACGACTATGCACGGCTGACGACCACACACGGCTGACGACCACACACGGCTGACGGCCACACACGGCTGACGACCACACACGGCTGACGACCACACACGGCTGACGACCACACACGGCTGACGACCACACACGGCTGACGGCCACACATGGCTGACGGCCACACACGGCTGACGACCACATACGGCTGACCACCACACACGGCTGACGACCACACAAGGCTGACGACCACACACGGCTGACCACCACACACGGCTGACGACCACACACGGCTGACGGCCATACACGGCTGACGACCACACACGGCTGACGACCTTGCCCGTCGGCCGTCCATATCGTCACTGTGCCGGCGTCGCAGTGCGGTCCCGGCCGAACCAAGGCAATGCCGTAGGGAGGCCCCAGAACCGTAGACAGGCTGACGGATTCGCCTCCTCCCGTGGCTGGCATATCTTGACGTACGATGTATATGTACGCCCGTCGAAACATGATGCCGAGTGAATAGTTGTAGTTGCTCTCTTTGCTGCTTTTCGCGTCTCACTGAGTGAAATACGTGAATAGATCGCATTATTTCCACTGTTTTGTGTTTGACTGCATACGTCGATGCAGTCAATGTTACCAATGTTGCCGCTGCCTCATGCCAATGTTACCGCTGCCTACTTGACACCGTTTGCCATGACAGCAGCTGCATGATTAGGCACATTGTATCTCCCTGCCGCCAATGCCGTGTCCCTCAGATTATCTGGATCCAATCATTGGGAAGGCTCTGGTTTACGAAACGGTCCGTCTACCCATGTACCTCCAACTTTCGATTCAGGAGACAGCTGTGGGGCTAACTCCTGCAGGTATAAAAGCAAGCGTTGGTTTACTGATGGTATTTGGTGGTGGTTTATTGTTAAGTAAATATATTACTTAGTAAGTGGGGTTGATGGCCGCATCGACTATAGTGAGCATGTAACACCCAAGTTCATTGATTAATTTCACATCGGTATATTAGGATACATACATTGTCACAGCGGTATAATGATGTATTCATTATTTGGTTATTCGAGTCCCCCCTTAACATCTGTAGCGATGTGAAGGGATCAGTATCTTTAAATTGATTTCGTGTAGAGCATAGGTAGGAGAGGTGATGTGAAGAAGGCCAACTGATATGCAAAATATGCGCGAATTGATATGAATAATGCCTATTGAGTGATTTGTATGACTTTTGTTAATTGCTTGATCAGGGTGGTGATGTCAGTAATGTATCTGCTACCTTGATCAGGGTGGTGATGTCAGTAAGGTATCTGCTACCTTGATCAGGGTGGTGATGTCAGTAATGTATCTGCTACCTTGATCAAGGTGGTGATGTCAGTAATGTATCTGCTACCTTGATCAGGGTGGTGATGTCAGTAATGTATCTGCTACCTTGATCAGGGTGGTGATGTCAGTAGTGTATCTGCTACCTTGATCAGAGTGGTGATGTCAGTAATGTATCTGCTACCTTGATCAGGGTGGTGATGTCAGTAATGTATCTGCTACCTTGATCAGGGTGGTGATGTCAGTAATGTATCTGCTACCTTGATCAGGGTGGTGATGTCAGTAATGTATCTGCTACCTTGATCAGGGTGGTGATGTCAGTAATGTATCTGCTACCTTGATCAGGGTGGTGATGTCAGTAATGTATCTGCTACCTTGATCAGTCGGTAGTGCCTCTGCGCGAAGCCATACGCTTTTAAAGACTCAAATGCCACTCATAACGTGTAGCGAAACAAGCCAATAGGGACACCTTATGATGTCAATAAGAAAACAAAATGAAGTGAGAAGAATTGTCATTCAGTATGAGTCTCCACTCAAATTTGGGCATTGCGTGACACCGACGCTGGTCGCCACGTCACACAAGTGAGAAAGCCATTGATTTTCCCAATCAACCCGGGCGTTATCGTGCCACCTGTTCCACAGAGGTAAAAAAAACCTCGGATATGGTAGATGGGGTCGGCGCCCAAGTGGTTACAACTATCAGCAATTTTGGCGACCAAAATTACCTAAATAGCTTGGCAATGTCAAGAGCTGGACAATTATGTCTGCTGGAGTGACTGCTTTCGTAAATTATATTTCCTGAAATAGTTATACTCTGAAAAAAGATAATTTGCTAAAATAAGTATGCATGAGGAAGAGCCCATTTGGAACAAAAGCACGTTGGCAACATTTTCTAGCCATCCCTGTGACTTTATAAGCTACTTCTAGTTTTTCATTCAGCAATTGGATGGATTTCATATCCTCAAGCACATGTCAAACATGCGAACAGAAATCTGCTCGCAAAAGCACCGCGCTGGACCGGAGCGTCGTTTTCATCGGCGACCGGTCGGCGACCACTGTACAAAACCATTGGGGAAAACGCCTGATTGCTAGCAACGATCTGGTCGCCACCGTGGCGCTTCGCTGTCGCCAAAACTGCCAGCACATTGTCCTGTTCGGTGCGACGAGAACCGCTGTCGCTGGCGGAATGAACCAATCACAAACCAGCATTACGATTGACCTTTGATTTGAACTTCTGGTTCGTGTTGCTCGAATGTGATGGCGGTTAATTGACGGCTCTGAAATATATATTCTTTTTGTTTACTGCGCTAAGCCTTGTTTTGTGTACTCAAAACCAGGCTGCTGTGCGACATTACAGTACACCTGTTAATATCATCTTTATCGCGATGGTCAAGAGTGAAGGCAGCAAACTCGAGGGGCCAAAGAAGCGAGCTAGGCGCAACGTATTTTGCACATATTGTGACTTCTATGGGTCATCTCAAAACTTGCCCAAGCATACAAGGCGTAAACATCCAGGCATGCCCGCAAAGGAAAAGAAGACAGGCCCATTGGATGGATGGCTACAGAATGGTAAGTCTTCCTGGACAGTAGGCAAATATACTAGGCTTCACCTGTTTCACACCAGTGCTTAAATCATGCTTGTTTTTAGCATGTTGAAATCCGAGCTTTTATTGGGTGCAAAATGACCTGTTGCTACACCTTAAAGCCATTAAAAAAATTGTCATAGCTTTTATCATAGTGTGTGAATTAATGAGATCCACTATAACTGAGTATGCGACATGCGTATTAATGAGATCCACCATGACTGAGTGCATATTGAGCTCACGGTGAGCATGTTTCTATTGAAAGACTTCTATATCTTTGTAAAGTGGTCAGACAAAATTGTTACAAGAAATTTTACTTTGACAAGTGTAATGTTATGCATGCTGGTATGCAGCATGTAAGCCAGAAAGAAAACATTGGTATGTTTGGGCATTAAGTATAAATGTGTCATATGAAGTGAAGAAGTTATCAGGAAGCTACTATGCGTATGTCAGGTCACATTTGGAAATTGCATTAAAGCCTGATAACCTAGTTATGACAGATTGTTGGCTTTTAAAGATAGAAAAGAGGGCAACAAATATGGTTAATGATTTAAGCAGCCTTGGTCCATGGTCAGCAGAAATGATAGGCAAGGGAAACGCTTCAATTTAACAGATATGGTGTAATTAGAGGCCAATAATTCCAAATCAAGATGAATCATAGTAGTACAAGGTTAAGAGTAAGCAAGCAAGGGGTCAGTACTGGGGCCACTACTGTTCATTATATTTGTAAATGACATTGAAAGTGGCCTAAGCAGTAAAGTTTTGAAATTTGTGGATGATTTGAAGGTCTTTAGGGCAATAACAGGTCAAGATGAGCATATCTCACTGCAAAAAGACTTAGATGAACTTGTGAAGTGGTCCGAAGAATGGCAAATGAAATTTAATTTTGATAAGTGCAAAATCATGCATGTAGGTAAGCAGCATATGAAGGCTCCATACTTGATGGGAGGCCAAGTGCTATCAGTGACTCAACAGGAGGAGGATTTAGGTTTTATTCTAAACACAAAACTGGGGGCATCAGAACAGACCAAGGAAGCCAGGAAGAAGGCACTGAGAATGCTCGGGGCAATAAATAGGAATGTATCATACAGAAGTGAGGAAGTGATCAGGAAGCTTTACTGTGCATACGTCAGACCACCTTTGGAATACTGCATCCAAGTTTGGTCTCCTAGCTATGAAAAAGATTGTTGGCTTTTAGAGAGAGTACAAAAAAGGGCTACAAAAATGGTTAATGGCATAAGCAACCTGGCATATGAGGAAAGATTGAAGAAATTGAATATGTTTTCACTTAGATATAGAAGGCTCAGAGGAGATCTCATCTAGGTCTTTAAATTTGTCAATGGTCTGGAGAGGGGATATCTTGGGGAAATGTTTGAATGGAACAGAAATGATGCAATTAGAGGTTATAAATTCAAAATTAAAGTTAACCACAGCAGAACAAGGTTAAGGCAGACTTTCTTCACCAACTGTGTAGTAAAGCACTGGAACCAGCTGCCAGAAAACATTGTCAGTAGCAGCACATTGAACATCTTTAAAAACAGCATAGACAATCATAAGAATAGAGGGCTTGCTTTTCAGTATTACAGGGAGGGCTGATTGACAGATTTGGTGGGCAACTGGTTCAGTGTACAGAGTACAACCAAGAAGGGCCCTTGTGGCTCATAGTTGCACTAATCTTTTATGTTTTTATGTCTTTATGTCTAAGACAATCTTTCTTCATCAACATGGTAGTTGGTCATTGGAACCAGCTAACAGACTCCATTAACATCCTTTAAATAGCATATTGGAAATATTATTAGGAGAGGGGGGTTATTTTCTAGCATTCCAGGGATAGTTAATACATATTTGACAAATCTGGTGCCCAACCAGTCCCTGGTGTTCACAAAATCCAACTCAGAAGGATTCCTGTGGCTTGTAGGTGCATTTATTCTTTATGTCTCTGCTTTTATGTCTTAAAATAAAGTCACATGATGGCAGCAGGCTCTCATGAAAGGTGTACTAGGTCATTGCAAGCTGAAAAATAATTACAGATTTCACTTAGTATCATATCTTGTAGGTCATTTTAACTAGAAGAAATTACATCAGATTGGAAAAGGGCAAATGTAGTTCCTATTTTTAAGAATCCATGACAGGGAAAGTTGCAAATTGTAGACCAGTATGCAAGTCTCGCACCCCTAGTCTGCAAGGCAATGGAAGCAGTTGCTGAGGATAGCATGGTAGTTTTCTGGAAAGAAACATATTTATTTGTGATAATCAAAATGATTTTAAGAATGATTGATCATGTCTGACAAATCACTTGGACTTTTTTTATTTTTTCTACAGACCTAATGTGGAAATAGTGTTATAGTTTTAAGATCAACAGCTAATGATGCTAAATTACAAAGTCTTGTGGAAGACGTTCTTACAGGAGTCAGCCAGTGGTCATTACTGGGATCACCATTGTTCATTATATTTGTAGATAGTATTGAAAATGTACAGCCAGAAAGATAGTACAAATGCTTGGGGCAATCAATTGGAATGTATCATACAAAAGTGAAGTAGTTATCAGAAAGCTTTACTGTGCACATGTCGCACCAGGCGACCCAGCTCCCGGACGGGACGCACCAGGTGATGCAGCTCCCAGGCGGGACGCACCCGGCGATGCAGCTCCCGGGCGGGACACACCAGGTGATGCAGCTCCCGGGCGAGACGCACCAGGCGATGCAGCTCCCGGGCGAGACGCACCAGGTGATGCAGCTCCCGTGCGAGACGCTCCGGTTCCTGGGCAGGGTGCGGCCGGCACGTCTCATCGTGCGGTCGAAGTGTGTGCGTGCACGGCCAAGATAGGGAAGCTGGAGTCAACAGTCTCCCGCCTATGTCAGCTGATGGAAGGGCCTCGCATCCATGGTGATACCGTCATGCATGAAGTGAGTGATAAGGATGAGCTCGAGACCCTCAAATTTGCAAGGGACCTCGAATCTTTTATCCGTGCCTCATCCCATCACCTCAAGTGTGTTCCAGACCTCGGTGTCATCTACTGTGACGTCTGCAACCCGGATTTCAGTACTAACCAGCTTCCTGACATGAAATCCACCAACGTCGCTGGCGTCTACCGATATGACTTCTCTCTCGGGACGTCCTTTCCAAAGCCCATGACACTTCCTCGGTCGTTCGTGCTGCTCAAAGCGTCATTGAAATGCCACCTGACGTCCACCAAGCACAAGGAGTATATGCGAGCAGATGAAGATAAGAGCACCAGAAAGACGAAGGAGAGCAAGGAGGCAGCAGATGTCAGCAAGCGAGTCCTGCGTGTGGCCTATCACGTGCTGGAGGAGTCACTGCCGCAGACTGAATTTGAAAAGCTAATCGTGTTGCTGAAGCTCAGTGGTGCTGATGTGGGCAACATCTGCCACTCATATGTTCAAATGGCACGATTCCGAGATGCCTTCGCTGATGAAATTCTCAGCGCCGTGACCCGCCACGTTGGGTCTTCGCCGTGTGTTGCGCTTGTGGCAGACAAGGTGACCCTGAATCACCGCACCATAGACATTACTGCTGTCATAACCATCGTTCCCCAGGCGCCTGATGATGCAATGGTCCAGGCTTTCATCGTCGGCGCTCCTATCGTGAAGAACCACGACGGTGCTTCACTCGCGGAGGAGTGGCTGGCGACAACCGCCTGTGTAGGCATCAAGCGCGTGGAGCAGCTGGCGGCAATATGTACAGATGGTCAGTACCATCAGCTAGGTGTGCCTGTCCAGTTTCTGAGGAAGTTGGCCAACAGCGACAAAGACCTTGCAGTCCGCTCAAAGCCGCCCTGCGTGCCATGCTTTTGGGATGGTGCGCACCTACTCAACTTAGCAGATGGGAATGCCAGGTCAGCCCCAACCTGCAGATGGGTAAACGACACCATCACCATGGTCTCTCGCATGACCAAACGTTTTACCCATGGCAAGGGATATGAGGAGCTGGTTGCTTGTGGGGAGAGCATGGGGTTGGCCACGCGCAAACCACTCCTTTGGTCAGACACACGGTTCGCCCCACATGCTGCTAAAGTGTTCAAGGCGTTTATCACCAATCTGCCGGCTACTACTCGTGCCCTCGAAAACCGTCTGCAGAACTCCAAGGCGAAGGCAAATGTCCCGGAGGAGATCGAGGAGGAGCTCAAGCTCCTGAGAGGGCGCGACTCCACCTTCAGGGTTCGTGTCTCAGCACTGCTTGATGTCTATGCAGTAGTGGCACAGCTCAGCAGTGCACTGCAGGACGTCCAAAGGCTTCCATGGGAGCGCCAGGAGATTTTCAGGGAGAAGATGCAGCAGCTTCGTGCGATGGCGGCTGTGTTGCCACGTGACAGCATCAGGGCAGGAAGTGCGCCGCTGGATACTGCAGGTATCCATGCCGCTTTAGAAGAGGGAAACCCGGAGGAGATAGCAATCTGCTGGCAAAGCATGGCGGCATTTAGTGGAAATTTGACGGCAAAGCAGATAGCCGAAATATCAGATTTTCTGCAAATCTTGTGCCGGCACTGTGAGCGGCGCGAGGCTGGTGTCGATGCCAAGGGCTGTCACAATGGCAAGCTCTTGCAGTCCATGGCAGACATCGAGTTGGTGGCCAACTTGGCAAGCCTCCAACGGTCTCCAACTTCTAGTATCGTTGGGGACATAGCATGTGCTATTGACCGCCTCAGAGGTCTCCGGCTCATCCTGGACGTTGTCCCACCAGCTGCCGTCAAGGAGGCGTATGTCACGATGAATCGGAGCTGCGCAGACTCAAATCAGAAACTCCTCAAGCTCCTCTGGCAGCGTGCTCAAAGCAATGTGGCTCTCCAACCCTACATCAATGTAGTCATCAGGCTCTGGCTGATGAGCCCGCCCGAGAGCGTAGTAGAGAGCATGGGCAGCTCAGTCAAGGCCGTCTTTGGCATTCATCGGCAGCTAAACCACCAAAACGCAGCCAAAGAGCTGATCATCCGATGGAATGGTCCCGACATGTGCCACTCCGATTGGCTGATCCGAAAGGTGCAAGCCAAGCACCGATTTAACTTCAGTAGGCGCACTTTGAGCCTCAAGTCAACACTTGAGGGAACAGTTATCGCCAGGCACAAGGGAACAAAAAAGCCCCAGGACTATCTGTACTGTAATTAAAAATCGCGCTTCGTGTTGCTGCCTGACGAGCCTGCTGTGTTACCAAGCGGGTCTGCTGCCTGGCATGTACTACCTAGCGGATCTGCTGCCTGACGTGTAGCCTGGCGGATCTGCTGCCTGACATGTTTGTTGTGTGGTGAGTCAGATGCCCGGTGAATCTGCTGTGAACTTTTTTTGTCGAATATATTTATGTCTCATGCAGCGACGAGGTAAAATGTTGGCCTGCGAAGCAAATGGTGGGTTCCACACGGCGCTCGTTGCGGTCGGTCAAGTTTGGCTGGTGACCAAATAAAAGGTTCTAGTTTTGATACTTCTTCACCACTGTTGAGCCGTCGAAAACGTGTCCTCGTCCAGAAAAATGCACATTTTCCTCCGGCGACCAGATTGGTCTACATAGGTCCGTCGGTGACCACCATTTGCTTTTTTTGACCTCTGCTGTTCCAATCGCTTTTCCAAAGTCGTGGACCCTTTGCGGACAGACTGGATGGCTGGGTGATGACAGACAGACAGAGTGGCTGGGTGATGACAGACAGACAGAGGAGTGGCTGGGTGATGACAGACAGACAGAGTGGCTGGGTGATGACAGACAGACAGAGTGGCTGGGTGATGACAGACAAGAGTGGCTGAGTGATGACAGACAGACAGAGTGGCTGGGTGATGACAGACAGACAGAGTGGCTGGGTGATGACAGACAGACAGAGTGGCTGGGTGATGACAGACAGACAGAGTGGCTGGGTGATGACAGACATACAGAGTGGCTGGGTGATGACAGACAGACAGAGTGGCTGGGTGATGACAGACAAACAGAGTGGCTGGGTGATGACAGACAGAGTGGCTGGGTGATGACATGCAAACAGTGGCTGGGTGATGACAGACAAACAGTGGCTGGGTGATGACAGACAGACAGAGTGGCTGGGTCATGACAGACAGACAGAGTGGCTGGGTCATGACAGACAGACAGAGTGACTCGGTGATGACAGACAGACAGAGTGGCTGGGTGATGACAGACAAACAGAGTGGCTGGGTGATGACAGACAAACAGAGTGGCTGGGTGATGACAGACAGACAGAGTGGCTGGGTGATGACAAACAGAGTGGCTGGGTGATGACAGACAGACAGAGTGGCTGGGTGATGACAGACAGACAGAGGAGTGGCTGGGTGATGACAGACAGACAGAGTGGCTGGGTGATGACAAACAGAGTGGCTGGGTGATGACAGACAGACAGAGTGGCTGGGTGATGACAAACAGAGTGGCTGGGTGATGACAGACAAACAGAGTGGCTGGGTGATGACAAACAGAGTGGCTGGGTGATGACAGACAGACAGAGTGGCTGGGTGATGACAGACAAACAGAGTGGCTGGGTGATGACAGACAGACAGAGGAGTGGCTGGGTGATGACAGACAGACAGAGTGGCTGGGTGATGACAAACAGAGTGGCTGGGTGATGACAGACAGACAGAGTGGCTGGGTGATGACAGACAAACAGAGTGGCCGGGTGATGACAGACAGAGTGGCTGGGTGATGACAGACAGAGTGGCTGGGTGATGACAGACAAACAGTGGCTGGGTGATGACAGACAGACAGAGTGGCTGGGTGATGACAGACAGACAGGGTGGCTGGGTGATGACAGACAGACAGAGTGGCTGGGTGATGACAGACAAACAGAGGCCGGGTGTACGACAGAGTGGCTGGGTGATGACAGACAGAGGGCTGGGTGAGACAGACAAACAGTGGCTGGGTGATGACAGACAGACAGAGTGGCTGGGTGATGACAGACAGACAGGGTGGCTGGGTGATGACAGACAAACAGTGGCTGGGTGATGACAGACAGACAGAGTGGCTGGGTGATGACAGACAGACAGAGTGGCTGGGTGATGACAGACAAACAGTGGCTGGGTGATGACAGACAGACAGAGTGGCTGGGTGATGACAAACAGAGTGGCTGGGTGATGACAGACAGACAGAGTGGCTGGGTGATGACAGACAGAGTGGCTGGGTGATGACAAACAGACAGAGTGGCTGGGTGATGACAGACAGACAGAGTGGCTGGGTGATGCGGACATGTGACGACGATTGTCACTTCCTCTATCGACCATAGGTTCATAGCACGTCGGCAGGCTATTTTTTGCTCCTTACTGCGAAACAGGCGTTCCAGAACACTTATCCACCGAAAACCGTGTGTCCGAAAATTATTCATCGCATATTTGCTTGTCGGCAATAGATCACCTTCCAGTTTCGTAAGCTGCCCGAAAAAAGACCAGTGGCATCTCGTGCTGCGCAAACACCACATTTATATTTTGCATGCAACTTCGATTTTTTGGGCTGCTTCGCACCGTTTCAGTACGCAGCTCAGGGGCAGCAGCAACTGAGCTGAGGTACTGGGCTGCGTACCTCTGCGTAACTGGACAGAGACACTAAATGTATCATACGACCGGTCCATTATGATTGACCATAAACCCGCGCCGTCTCGGGATGGGGGTTGATATCCACTCCCACCCCACCACATGGTTCTCCGTTGATAGTAAAGAATGGCGCACGACAGCGCGACGAAATTTAACATACCTTTTACCACATAAATTTGGCATGTTTGTCAAAATTTTGAGGACAGGTCCTCTAGGGTCAACAAGTTAGTTAAGGTCAAGTGAGGTCACCTCCAGAAAAGTTCAACCAGTCGTCACACTTTAACGGATGATGATATTTTCACGAAACTTTCAGCCTTTGCTAATCTTTAAGGACGCAACAAAACGCATCAAATTAATTTTTCATTTTTCCGTGTTTCTCATTAATTTTGCATATTTGTCCATTATAGTTCAAATCGAAAATTCTGACTAAAGTAAGCATTTTTCTTGGATCGAGTTGACTTCCAAGAACGTTTTTCGGTCCGCTCTAACAATTAGAAAAAAGAAAATTAAGGAAAACTTGAAAACTAAGAAATTTGGGAAAAAAACTTTAGGTGGCCAAAAATTGTATGGTCCTGGCCGATTTTGCTATCCTTTCCTGCTTACAAATAACTTCTTTTGTCAAATCTCCCAAAAAATGAACCATCCAGAGCCAAAAACATGATGTAAGTCGGTAAAACCTAGGTCCCCCAGTGACGTCACTCTTGAGGATAATTTGTTTACGGGTGGTATCGGGCCCTACTCGTCGAGCGCTTTCCGATGACACCTCTTTCGTTTTCGTGCGACGCTTAGTCTGGAGATTAGAGAGGGGCCTATCAACCCCCCCGAGCCCTGGTGTGAGGATCTGACCAGAGAGACCTTCAGCGGAGAGAATTAAAGGTTCGTTTTGCTAGCTATCGAAACTAGCCGACTCAGTTGCATGTGCCGCGGAATATCTCGTCGATCTAATGTCATGGAGGGGACGACTGGTGGTAGGGAAGCGATCGGAGAGACCCCGGGCACCATACACTAAACACCGGACAGCATCACTAAACACCGGACACCATACACTAAACACCGTACACTATACACTAAACACCGTACACCAGCCACCGTACACCGGACACCATACACCGTACACCGGACACCATACACCGGACACCGTACATCAGATACCATACACCGGACACCATACATCAGATATCATACACCGGACACCATACACCGGACACCATACACCAGACACCATGCACCGGACACATTACACCGGACACCATACACCGGACACCATACACCGGACACCATACACCGGACACCATACACCGGACACCTTACACCGGACACCATACACCAGCCACCGTACACCGGACACCATACACCGAACATACACCGGACATCATACACTGGACATCATACACTGGACATCATACACCGGACACCATACACCGGACACCTTACACCGGACACCATACACCGGACACCATACACGGGACACCATACACCGGACACCTTACACCGGACACCTTACACCGGACACCATACACCGAACACCATACACCGGACATCATACACCGGACATCATACACCGGACACCATACACCAGCCACCGTACACCGGACACCATACACCGAACATACACCGGACATCATACACTGGACATCATACACTGGACATCATACACCGGACACCATACACCGGACACCATACACCGGACACCATACACCGGACACCATACACGGGACACCATACACCGGACACCATACATCAGATATCATACACCGGCTACCATACACCGGACACCATACACGGGACACCATACACGGGACACCATACACCGGACACCATACACCGGACACCATACACGGGACACCATACACGGGACATCATACACCGTACGTCGGGGTGAAGCAGTTCACGGCTGTAACCATTTGGCACGTTGCTCGACTTTTATTTGCCTCGACAGTTATTTGGCTTATTTCAGGGCCAAAACTACAGGAAAATGTCATTTTACATGCTTATTTACGTGTTCGCTCCGTTCTTAGCGTTGCGGTCTGGTGCATTAAACACAAATTAATAGCCTTGTAACCGGAATTTGCAATCATAACCGTAATTTACGCTCTTAATTAGTGCCGCCATGCATGGATGAATACTTGGGCTACCATAGAATATACCTTAAAGGAAGTCTGCAATATATTTGTTTCGTTCTTAAACCCGTTATTATTTGAAAACGAAATTAAAGATGGTCTCAGAAAGCGAAGAATGAGGAAGATTGGAGTTTTAATGTTTCTAAACCACGTTTGCAAAATAAATCAGCTCACGACGATGTGCCCAGCAATACTTTCGCTCTTGGAATGTAAAAGTTGGACCCCAATTATTGTGCATGTCACCAATCATGGTAAACATCCTGAATAGCTACATATCTTCACATCTCAATTGCCTTCATCTTGCAAAGAAAAGTAGTCTTTTGATTTTAGCTGCTGGTAAAGGTACTTGATCTTCATGACTACATAGGACATCAGAATCTGAGGAAGGAGGATGTAAAGTGATTGTTGGCGGTATGCAATGCATAATTTTTGGAAAGACAATGAGTTAAAAATTGTTGTTGAAGATTTGTAGCTAGTATTGGACGATTGGTCGTTACTGGGTGTCATTTTCCACCCAAATCGGGAAATTTTAGGATAGTGCTCCAAGGTTCCCTGTTTTGCAAGTTTCCTCAAATTGCCCACATCCGAAGTCGGCGGCAAGCGTGGCTCATCCGCCATAATGGGCGTGGCTTCGGCAGAAATCCGTGCAGCCCGCCGTGGCGGATTTGCACTGCAAACCAGGAGGCGACAGCATGAATGGCGATGAGGCGACGCGCGCAAGTACGGGGTGAGGGCTGGGCGAAAGCTGCCGGCTGGACCCGGCCGGGCTTCACGGACCGTGGCGAGCCGTGTTGCGACAGTGTGACCCGTGATGCCATTTGCCGATATGAACAGCATTCCGTCGCACTGTAACGGATGCCAACAGCCAGCACCGCGCCGCCACCGCTCCGCCACCGTTCCACCGCCGCTCCGCCCCCGCCCCCCCCGATGAGGAACCACCTGTACGCGGTGGGGGGGATTGAGTGCCCCAATGACACGGCGACCATCATACCGGCGATGGGTGAGACCAGGAGTGCCTCACTCGTCCTTCCATCCATACGCTCCCATTCCCATTCCATCCATACGCTCAATGCCCATCTCATCCCAACGTCCATGTCCTTCACCTGACCCTGTAACACTAACTATCCCTACTATGAGCAGGTAGGGAAACTTCCCCTGTCCTGCCCACCAGCTCAGTTTTATCGGGGTAGCCATGCCCCCTCGGCCCGTCCCCCGGGGTTGACGGAGTCCTGGAGGTTGAGGTCCCCCGTCGCACGGTGCTAGTTGTGACAGGGGACCAACACACCTCTTTGGTCCCGATATTCCGGAGAGACGGGCGGGCCCGCGGGGCCTTACGCAGACCAAGTGGCTAGTCGCCTCGGGCCGGGGACTTGGGATTCTTCCCAGTGTCTGCCGGCCCGGCCGGCTGGGGTCAAGGGGTGGGCGTTGCTGGATCCCGGTCGGGGTGGTGACTCCCTCTCTCCCGGCCGGGCGAAGGCGCCGCCTGCCCCATATAACTCCTCTGGTGTCTGACGACCTCCCGTCCGCGGGGCACAGGCGTCCCCTCAGTAGGGCCCCTCTGTGGTGGAGCACCGGAGGAGCCGAAACAAAACAAACATCATATGGCATCTACCAAACAAAAACACTTCCCTGGTCCCTCTCGTGAGGGCCAGACCAACTCCTACCGTGGCCGAGATCGGTGCACCTCTACGGAGGGCACCCCGGTGCCTATTGTGCTTGTGTTCCGAGGGAGGACCAAAAGCCTCGCGTCCCTCTCCCCGTTTAGTCATCCGAGTTTGTATACTATGTGCGGAGAGACGGGAAAAGAGAAGGAAACTGTTGCGATCACTGTGGAGCCTCACAAAACAAAACAAAAAATACATCGCGTGGAGTAATAAACTGTTTCGATTTGTGGGAGGTATCGGAAGATGAGATTGTCGAAGGACTTGCAAATTTCGGAGTGATCGCCGCGAGAAAACTGAAAGTGAAAAGAGGAGCAGATTTAATTCCAGCCAACAACATTATTTTGACATTTAATAGCACAGACATACCTCCCGAGATCAGAGTTGGCTACCTACGAGTGAAAGTAATACAGTTCTTCCCAGATCCAACGCGCTGCTTCAAATGTCAAGAATTCGGACACACTACCCAATATTGCCGAAACCGCCCAGCTTGCAGCAAGTGTGCCTCCCATGAGTATCCTTTTGAGAATTCCGATTCGCAGAGCCCATTTTGTGCCAACTGCGGTGACGGACAAGAACCCCACACGTCGTTTGATCGTGCATGCCCAAACTACGTTGGAGAAAGAAAAAAATCACTAAAACACATCAATAAATTGACATTTAGAGAAGCTAGATAGATATATGAAAGGTCGCATCCCAGACAATCTTACGCATCAAAAGCCAAGAACACCACGTTGCTTCCACAAAATATACAGCCCAATAGGGCCGCCGAGCTGATCACCCAGCTCACAGCCCTTCTCCGAGCATTTGGAGTGCCTCTGGCGACACCAAAGAGGCAGGCGTAGCCCCTCCCACTAAACACCAAAACCACCGAGGTCCCACTCCCAAGTTACACCGATGATCAATCCCAGGCGTCGTCTAGATCGGCCTCTGTGTGCGGTGAATGGATCCTGGTCACCCGGTCTAAGAGGCCTGCTCGTTCCCCCTACCCAAGCCCAGCCCCTCCCCTTCTACCACACCATCTACCTTGAAATCCCCACCTCTTACATCCCGTCCGCCTTCCAGTCCCCTCCCCTCCCTCGCGCCCCACCACCTCCCCTAAATCAATCCTCTCCACCTCCTCCCTCCCTGAATCCTCCCCCTTCCAGAGAACCGGGCCTCGCCATCGCCCTCGCCCTCAACATCTACATCCGCGCCTGCATCGCCGTCCAAAAACGCGCACCGACAAATCCAAATTCCAGACGTAAGCTTGCAATTTCAGGAAGCCGAAAGGCGTGCCCGCGAAGCCAAACGAACTCGGTTCGCCCAAATGGAAAAGGCCCGGGTCAAGGGCCGCCAAGGCACAGACATGGCGCCTCCCCAAACTCAGCCACCCCGTCGCCGCGACGGCCAGTGGGGGGACCGGGGGGACGTCTGAAATCGATCCTCCGCCTCCTCCGCAGCCGAGTGTGCCCCAGAAACGCGGTCTTCCTCCGTCCGAATCCTCGCCGTGGGGTAGCTCACAGAGGCCCCGCCCAAGGACAAATTCACTTGGGCCTCCCTGAGTCCTCGAAAGACTCCACTTCAAGACATGGCACGGGGACTCAATTTTAAAACCGCATCCGACTTTTTCTAGCAACAGTGACGTTCACACGTGACTATCTGGTTGATGTTTTTCTTTTCTTATTAACTCACCAAGCTGTCGCTGGATTTGTGATATCCACTATCCATTGTGTATAACTACATCTTCTGACCACGCTCATGTTTTACTGTATTAACTTACTGACGTAGTTTTACAGTGTAATTGTAGGGGAATCAAATCCAGCTTCAATGACCTTCAGTATCTCTTAAGTTCCCGCACGCCATTGGTTGTATGCATTCAGGAAACGAAACTGGCTGCAGGTGCTCCGTTTCAACTGAAAAATTACACTGTTTTACGAAAATATGTGCCGTCTAGCACTGTGTCACATGGCGGTGTACTCATTGCTGTGCACAACTCTGTCACATTCACGCAGGCACCTCTCTCTTCAAATATTCAGCGCATTGCTGCTCGTGTAGTAATACACGATCGTACTGTTTCCATATGCAGCATATACCTACCACCGATCAGACTGTTTCCACTTTCCGATCTTTCAGAAACTGTGGCTCAACTCACACCTCCGGTGATAGTGTGTGCCGATTTTAATGCGCACCACTCTCTTTGGGGCTCAGCCACAATTACTAGTCGTGGACGTGCAATGGAACGTTTTATCGGCGATTTCCCTCTGTACATTCTTAATACGGGAACACCAACACATATTACATTACCGATCGGACAGACGTCCGTGCTGGACCTCACTCTCTGTAATCCAGAGATTTCACCTATCTTGGAATGGTTGGTGTATAGTGATCCGTATAACAGCGACCGTTTTCCTGTTTACTCTCATTTCGTTAATCAAGTTACGGTTGCCCGTCGACCTTCAAAGTGGCCATTTTACCGAGCTGACTGGGAAGCTTTCCAAACTGACCTTGAAAGCACCCAACGTGGCCACTCCGATGAATCAGCCATCTCCGTGGAAACATTCACTTCGGCAACTTGCAGAGTGCCCAGCGGCACATCCCTCGATCATCTGGAAGGTCAATTCGAGTTCCAGTCCCATGGTGGTCTGATAAGTGCCTGGAGGCTATCCGTGCTAGGAAGAAGGCATTCCGTATATTTGATAACAATAGCTGCATCTACAATTTAATAGCTTTTCGCAAAGCACGAGCGCTCGCCCGACGAATTATTGCCGAGGCGAAACGAAACTCGTGGAAATCCTACGTAAGCACTTTAAATCTTACCACGTCACTGTCTACTGTGTAGTCCCGCATAAAGCGTTTCTCTGGAAGCACGCCCCAGTTCCTCTCCCGGTCTTGCACATGGCAGGACAGGACATCATCGACCCGGAAGAAGTGGCTGATAAGATAGGATGTGCTTTGTCCGCACGCTCGGAAAACACATAACGAGCAATTTGTGAGACACAAGGATCGGTGCGAGGCACGTCCTCTTGATTTTTTTTCACCACAGACGTCCTCCAGTACAGCATACCATTCTCCATTTCCGAATTAACCGCAGCATTCAGTACACCCAAGAGCGTGGCAGAGGGTCCCGACACTATGCATAATGACGTTATAACACGTTTACCAGCTGCTGCTTTAGAAACATTTTTGGAAGCCATAAATGCGATGTGGGCATCGGGCACATTTCCATCGCCATGGCGGGAAGCAATTGTAGATACGTAAACCAAATAAATCTGGCAATGATCCACTGCATTACCGTCCAATCTCACCGACTTGCTCCCTGGGCACACTGTTCGAAAAAGTTGTGAATGTCCGATTGATGTGGTTTTTAGAACATAACGATCTCCTTACTGTGATACAGAGTGGATTCAGAAAACACCGTAGCACAATTGACCACATTTTAACACTCAACTCCGTTGTGCGCTCTGGTTTTATGAAACGCCACCACACAGCATTAATACTTTTTGACATTGACGGCGCATATGACACGGCATGGCGTGACGGTATCCTGATGAAGCTATACAATATGGGAATCAGAGGTTCCATGGGTGTCTCTTGTCCAATTTCCTATCTTCCAGAACGTTTCGCGTTAGAATAGGAAACTCCCTGTCTGGCACATTTTCCCAAGTCAACGGAGTCCCGCAGGGGAGCGTACTGAGCGTAGCATTATTTGGAATTTCAATCAATGATGTGGATACCGTGCTGCCGACTTCCGTAGGGAGAGCGCTTTACGTGTATGATTTCGCCATATGGTCCCTTTCACGCTCTGTGCATACGGTTGAGAGACAACTCCAGATGGCTGTTCGGAAGGTGCAGGATTGGTGCAACAAAACCGGTTTCGTTATGTCTACGTCGAAAACTACCGCTATCCACTTCTGTCGCAAACGCTCTTATACTGACCCTGTAATTATGCCCAATGGACGCCATATACCATTCAAACCAGCTGCCAAGCTTCTTGGTGTGTGGATGGATCGCCGACTGACATACACCACCCACATCAACGATTTTGCACAGAAATGTACAAAGCGACTACAGGTAATGCGTACAGTCTCGAGATGTTCGTATGGAGCAGATAGATCTACCTTGCTTCTTATGTATCGATCGCTCGTCCGTTCTAAAATTGACTATGAATGTTTGATTTATGACGGAAAGTGTGCCACAACCAAGTGTTGCCTTGATGTGATCCACGATGCAGCTATTCGCATCGCTACTGGAGCCTTTCGCACCTCACCGGCTGCTAGTGTAATGGTAGAAGTAGACGAGCCACCTCTTGCACTACGCCGTAAGTTATTAGGCGAAGAGATATGCATGCATTGTTGCTCAAAACCGGAACCATCCAGCCTATCGGTGGATTTTCTCAGATACCTCAAGTGCACGTCACATTACTCAGCGTGTATTACCGTTTTCCACTCCTCGTGTGTCCTCGATTCTTCGAGAATGTAACATCCGGCCGCGCTCCGTAACACGTGTAATCACGCCGAGCACTCCCCTTTGGCATGTTGTCCCAGTGAAAACTGACATGACTCTAACCTGCTCAAAGAAAGCGCAGGTAAGCCCGGAGGAACTCCGCATGTTAGCATTTGAAAAAATACACGAATATCACGACTTCGCACATTTACACAGACGGCTCAAAGTCGGTCTCTGGTGTCGGGTGTGCTTACGTAAGTCGACAAGGTGTTCGATCTTTCTATTTACCGACGCAAACCTCGATTTTTATTGCCTAACTGTATGCCATTCTGCAAGCCATCTATTTTATACAGAAAGACCGGTCCACAAAGCATGTGATTTTCACAGACTCTCTGAACAGTCTCCCGGCAATGAACATCTTTAACCAGGATAACCGACTTGTTTGGAGGATTATCAAAGTAGTGAAATCCTTACACGACATCGGGAGAAATATCGTATTCTGCTGGATTCCTAGCCGTGTTGGACTCGCGGGAAACGAAGCTGCCGACATAACGTAAACCAAACACGCCATTAGCAATGGCCGTGTGGTCAACCTACGGTTCCCTCCAAGAGATATATACCCTACTATATCGTCAAGTATACGGTCAGAATGGCAACGAACCTGGAGTTCCAAGTGTAGTAAGCTCAAGGTATTCAAACCGACACCCGGCAAGTGGCCATCCTCTCACGGAACCAAACGCCGGGAAGAAGTAATAATCTCCCTATTGAGAATAGGCCATACCTTCGCAACACACAGTTATATGCTTACCGGTGGTGACTGACCTCTATGCATGCGCTTCTCTAACCCACTTACCGTGTACCATGTTTTAGTAGGCTGTACTCTGGTAGAGCCTCTACGTCGCCAGGTTTTAGGACGGCTGAACGCCAACTCGTCTGTACGTATCCTAATAGGGAACGACTCTGAGGTCGTGGCGTCTGGCAATATTTTTATCTTCATTCAACAAGCTCGCCTTGGGGTGATATACGCCCACCCGTGAATATTGATGAGCTATGATAGCAGCACCGTAGATTAATTACGATTTAGTTATGGGCGCAAAATGACCCTAGATGTCGACGCGCCCCTAAACTCCAATCCACCACCACCACCGCCGCTCCGCCACTGTTCAACCGCCACTCCGCCACCGTCCGCCACCGTTCCACCGCCACTCCGTCACCGCTCCGCCACCGCTCCGCCACCGCTCCGCCGGCCGCGCCTGAAGGCTGTAGCTGTCCCTTGATGCGTTGTCGCGAAACAAGGCAGAGTCTTGGCTGTTTGTCATCGGCCTTGCCCACGGTCGCCAAGTCAGACGGAGAGACGGGTCCAAGAAAAATCATCCGCCCAGCCCTCGCGCGGTTCAGTGGCCGGTGCGAGGATTGTCATCGCCAGGGGGGCTACTCAGCGGTGACATGTCTCCGACTAGGCTGCGATGAGTTGCAGCCTGTCAATGTGTCACCTCCTCACACTTGGCTGACTGATTTTGTTTATGGTTCGTATAGCGCGCCAAGTAGAGCATGGTGTGCATGTCTGAGAGAGAGAGAGAGAGAGAGAGAGAGAGAGAGAGAGAGAGAGAGAGAGAGAGAGAGAGAGAGAGAGAGAGAGAGAGAGAGAGAGAGAGAGACAGAGAGACAGAGAGAGACAGAGAGAGAGAGAGACAGAGAGAGAGAGAGACAGAGAGACAGAGAGACAGAGAGAGAGACAGAGAGACAGAGAGACAGAGAGACAGAGACAGAGAGACAGAGAGACAGAGAGACAGAGAGACAGAGACAGAGAGACAGATAGACAGATAGACAGAGAGACAGAGAGACAGATAGACAGAGAGACAGATAGACAGAGAGACAGATAGACAGAAGACAGATAGACAGATAGACAGATAGACAGATAGACAGATAGACAGAAGACAGAAGACGGAAGAGAAGAAGAGAAGACAGAAACAGAGAGAGAGAAGAGAGAGAGAGGGAGAGAGAGAGAGAGAGAGAGAGAGGGGGGGGAGGAGAGAGGAGGAGAGGGAGAGAAACAGAGACAGAGACAGAGAGAGAAAAAAGGGAGGTAGTAGTGATGACACCACGACTGTCAAACGTCAGTTGCAAGCATCGATCCAACTTTATGTCGTAGGCGTCTATTGTATAATTGTAGATCCGTTTAGTAAGATATACCAGTCAGCCTCAAGATGATTCATGAGTATAAGTCGTTTTTGTAAGGATGCTTGGGTTTCGCGCCTGGTGCCTGTGTGTGGCGTTGGTGGTATCGTGTGAGTGTTGGTGGTATCGTATGAGTGTCTGTGTCGGTGTTGGTGGTATCGTGTGAGTATCTGTGTGGGTGTTCGTGGTATCGTGTTAGTGTCTGTGCGGTGTCGGTTTCATGAACGGCGTTCGTAGGTGTAGAATAAGGGGTTATTTTGTGTTTCGTCAGCTCAGTCGTTGAGGTATGCGAAGGTGAAGGGGTGAATACAGCCGTCGAACACAGCCGCTGAACATATATACGGAATTAGCAGGTCACCTGGCCAGCATGGTGGGTGGCCTGCCCCTGGCGATGGTGAGTCTGTGTGATACTCAGGTCCTGTCACGGGACAGTTGTTCGGTGTCCATGTCACCTGGCTATCGTGGTGGGTGAGCCACCTCAGGCCATGTTGGAGCTGCTTGACACTCAGGCCGGGTCACGGGACAGCTGTCTGTGTCCAGGTCGCCGCCGGGGGATGGGGCGGGGGGGGCAGATGCCAGGGTTGTTGCGCAGCCGCCACTGGAGCCGGCCAACTTTAGAGCCATGAGCGCGGTAAAAATACGCGCCATTCTTGTGCGCTGAAACAGCGTCGTCGGCGTCGGCGGCGCAGTCGTCGACGCGGCGGCGATCAGGTGCGGCGCCGACGTCGGCCACCTGGCGTGCACAGGTCGCGGTCCGCCTCAGGTGCGCCGTCGGCGCCGACGTCGGCCACCTGGCGTGCACAGGTCGCGGTCCGCCTCAGGTGCGCCGTCGGCGCCGACGTCTGGCGTCGGCTGGCGGCCGGCGCGCCCGACGGCCAGTCGGTGGTGGCTGGCGCGGCGGCCGGCCCGCTGCCTGCCGTCGGCTAACGAGACACCGGACGCGAGGTTCATCCGAGAGCAGTGGGCTCGGCCACGCACGCCCCGTCAGCCCCTGCCCCTGCCCCTGCGCCTGCCCCTCAGCCTGCACCTGCCCCTGTCCCTGCCCCTGCGCCTGCCCCTCAGCCTGCGCCTGCCCCTGCCCCTGCTCCTGCTCCTGTCCCTGCCCCTGCTCCTGCTCCTGCTCCTGCCCCTGCTCCTGCTCCTGCCCCTGCCTCTGCGCCTGCCTCTGTTCCTGTCCCTGCTCCTGCTCCTGTCCCTGCCCCTGCTCCTGTGCCTACCCCTTCCCCTGCCCTTGCGCCGCTATGATCGACTGGGTGTCGATCGTGCGCGCCTCGCGGCGCCGTTTCTCGTACCGCGGTCGGCCCGGCCAGCGCCACCACAAGAAGCGGCGCAAGCTGATGCCGCAGTATTACGACGACGAGGCGTGCTGCGTCTGCTGCTTCGCCGGCGGCAAGCAGGACGACGACTGTCACGGGGTGAGTGTCGTATCCGACCAGCCCCGTGGTGGTGCCGAGCTGCCCCGGCCCGACCGGCCCCGGGGTAGTGCCGAGCTGCCCCGGCCGAGTTTCCCTGGCCGAGTTTTCCTGGCCAAGCTGCCCTGGCCGAGCTACCCCAGCCGAGCTACCCCAGCCAGACCGACCTCGTGGCGGTACCGAGCTGCCTTGGATGTGATGAGTGATGGAAGGCCAGCTGGTGGAGACCGAAATTCGTTGGATAATCAATCAATCATTGTCTTTGCACAACGTTGAGCCGTTGGCTCCCTTCAGGGTCACGCGTACCAGGAAAACGCCACACCGTCTCCGCCTCAACGACTCGAAGGGCTGGATACGGCGCCGAATGTAGCATGCACAAACAGATCGTCACGGAAAAGGAGAAAAAGAAACGTAACAGTGACATAACACCGCGCGAACGCGCCAGCCCCGCCACAACGGCACAAAGGCTCGGATACGTGAACAATTTGCAAATCATGGAATCATGAACTTTGAACATTTGGGCGCTGCATGACCGACGCTGTCGATGCGCCCCTTAACTCCAATAACCAACCAACATTGGACATTTCATTGAATAAACACTGAATGAATATACATCTGGATTCTTCTTAAAGGAGTCTAGTGATGGGAATGCATGACATTTCGAAGCAGACTATCCCAGTTATTTGGCTATTCTGAAGCTGATTTTTGCAGTCTAGGAGAGTTCCACCATGTCTTCTTGTAATTTCCAACGCGTGTCCTCTGGTTGTATCCCGCACAGGTGCAATATTTTGCGAGGAAATAGAAAGATCGAGACCATACATGAGTTTAGATGCTTGGATTAAATCACCCAACAGTCTTCCGTATTGGAGCGAAAACAAACAGAACGGTTTTGATCGCTGTTCATATGCTAAAAGTCTGAAGCTTGGTATCATTTTGATAGACATAGTGGAGACTTTCCCTTGACTTCTAACCCTGGATGAGAGGAGAACCAAAAGTTTGAACACAGTATTCCAAATGTGATCTGAGAAATGAACAGGAGTGCTTCTTCACAAATTTTGTTCTTTTTCTTTGTAAACACGCTTCAATTGACAATTTCTCACACTCCAGAAGGGTGAGGAATGTCACGTCTCATTGCATTTCATTGTGCAAAATTCACCAACTGAGCCGCCCCGGTAGCGCGGTTGGTCAGAGCGTCGGCCCGCACTGGTCTTCCTCGTCCTGGCAACGCAGGGTTTGAGTCGCTTCGCGCGCTCGCATTTGGCCCCCGGTTTGGAGGGTCAGTTGGCAGCTAGTCCGATAAGGCCGTGGACGAGGTACCGGGCGGCCGTGTCGATGCATTGACGGGACGTTAAACTTTCGGTAAAAATTCTGCCGTTGAACTGGAATTAATGGATCGGGTGGTGGGCCGGTGTTCACGCAACCAGGACTTCTTAGCAATAAAACCCTAGTTCATAAAGCCACTCCAGCAAAAACTCGTTAAAAATAATTGTACGTATCTTGTCTTTGGTAACCACAAGTTATAATACTGTTCTTCAACGTTCTCGTGGGGATTATTAACGCTTATTTCATGTCCGTCCTGTTCCTGTCTATTATTAGATACAAAAGCAATTACTTTGAGTTTATCAACATTGTACTTGTTCCGTCAAGCTTTTCACCAGCTAATCAGTTGTGATGTTGTTTCGCTTCTATTCTCATCATTAGCCAATATTCTGAATAATTTGGCATCTGTATGCTTTATAAATGTGATACATATCCAGATTGTAATTGCCAAGTGTCATGAAAAGCGCCGGTCCAAGAGCCGACCTTGCCGGACGCAGCTGTCGGTTGGATCCCACCTGGGCTGTGGGTGACGCAACAGTCACGGGGCTGGCAATGGTGCACTCAGACGTGTGCTAAGCTCTCTGAGGGTTTCAGATACGCTGGCAGGTGGGGAAGGAGCTGGATAAAGCGCTGAAATATGTAATGTAAAGGACTGCGTATAATTCAGTGCTGACTGACACCTCACTGTCGGGACTGGCACCTCACTGTCGGGACTGACACCACACAGTCGGGACTGACACCTCACTGTCGGGACTGACACCTCACTGTCGGGACTGAGACCTCAGTGTCGGGACTGAGACCTCACTGTCGGGACTGACACTCCACTGTCGGGGACTGACACCTCACTGTCGGGACTGACACCACACAGTCGGGACTGACACCTCACTGTCGGGACTGACGCCTCACTGTCGGGACTGACACCACACAGTCGGGACTGACACCTCACTGTCGGGACTGACACCACACAGTCGGGGACTGACACCTCACTGTCGGGACTGCTACTTCACTGTCGGAACTGACACCACACAGTCGGGACTGACACCTCACTGTCGGTGACTGACACCACACAGTCGGGGACTGACACCTCACTGTTGGGACTGCTACTTCACTGTCGGGACTGACACCACACAGCCGGGACTGACACCACACAGTCGGGACTGACACCACACAGTCGGGACTGACACCTCACTGTCGGGACTGACACCACACAGTCGGGACTGACACCACACAGTCGGGACTGACACCGCACAGTCGGGACTGACACCACACAGTCGGGACTGACACCACACAGTCGGGACTGACACCCACAGTCGGGACTGACACCACACAGTCAAACACAAGTCGGGACTGACACCACACAGTCGGGACTGACACCACACAGTCGGGACTGACACCGCACAGTCGGACTACACCTCAGTCGGGACTGACACCACACAGTCGGGACTGACACCACACAGTCGGGACTGACACCGCACAGTCGGGACTGACACCACACAGTCGGGACTGACACCACACAGTCGGGACTGACACCACACAGTCGGGACTGACACCACACAGTCGGGACTGACACCACACAGTCGGGACTGACACCACACAGTCGGGACTGACACCACACAGTCGGGACTGACACCACACAGTCGGGACTGACACCACACAGTCGGGACTGACACCTCACAGTCGGGACTGACACCACACAGTCGGGACTGACACCTCACTGTCGGGACTGACACCACACAGTCGGGACTGACACCACACAGTCGGGACTGACACCACACAGTCGGGACTGACACCACACAGTCGGGACTGACACCACTGACACACACAGTCGGGACTGACACCACACAGTCGGGACTGACACCACACAGTCGGGACTGACACCTCACTGTCGGGACTGACACCACACTGTCGGGACTGACACCACACAGTCGGGACTGACACCACACAGTCGGGACTGACACCACACAGTCGGGACTGACACCACACAGTCGGGACTGACACCTCACTGTCGGGACTGACACCACACAGTCGGGACTGACACCTCACAGTCGGGACTGACACCACACAGTCAGGGACTGACACCACACAGTCGGGACTGACACCACACAGTCGGGACTGACACCTCACTGTCGGGACTGACACCACACAGTCGGGACTGACACCACACAGTCAGGACTGACACCACACAGGCGGAGACCCCACGTCGGGACTGACACCACACAGTCGGGACTGACACCACACAGTCGGGACTGACACCACACAGTCGGGACTGACACCACACAGTCGGGACTGACACCACACAGTCGGGACTGACACCACACAGTCGGGACTGACACCACACAGTCGGGACTGACACCACACAGTCGGTGACTGACACCACACAGTCGGGACTGACACCTCACTGTCGGGACTGACACCACACAGTCGGGACTGACACCACACAGTCGGTGACTGACACCACACAGTCGGGACTGACACCACACAGTCGGGACTGACACCACACAGTCGGGACTGACACCACACAGTCGGGACTGACACCACACAGTCGGGACTGACACCACACAGTCGGGACTGACACCACACAGTCGGGACTGACACCACACAGTCGGGACTGACACCACACAGTCGGGACTGACACCACACGTCGGGCTAACCAGTCGGGACTGACACCACACAGTCGGGACTGACACCACACAGTCGGGACTGACACCACACAGTCGGGACTGACACCACACAGTCGGGATGACACCCACAGTCGGGACGACACCACACAGTCGGACTGACACCACACAGTCGGGACTGACACCACACAGTCGGGACTGACACCACACAGTCGGGACTGACACCACACAGTCGGGACTGACACCACACAGTCGGGACTGACACCACACAGTCGGTGACTGACACCACACAGTCGGGACTGACACCAACTGTCGGGACTGACACCACACAGTCGGGACTGACACCACACAGTCGGGACTGACACCACACAGTCGGGACTGACACCAACTACTGTCGGGACTGACACCACACAGTCGGGACTGACACCTCACTGTCGGGACTGACACCACACAGTCGGGACTGACACCACACAGTCGGGACTGACACCACACAGTCGGGACTGACACCACACAGTCGGGACTGACACCACACAGTCGGGACTGACACCACACAGTCGGTGACTGACACCACACAGTCGGGACTGACGCCTCACTGTCCAGGTGCGAGACCTCACTGTTCGGGGCTGGCACCTTACTGCGGGGGGCTGCCAGCTCTGTTCTTTTTTCTTTTTTTACTTGGGTTCCTTTAGGGCGCATTCAACTGCTGTGTTATATAGCGTCGCCAACCTCGCACGCCGGTTGGTCGCGTGTGGACTCGGCAATGCCGTGGGTTGTGAGATTCAAACCCACAATCTTGCAATCAAGAGTCCGACGCTCTACTAATTGAGCTACCGCGACCTCACGGTGTCCATAGCTGACACCATGATGTCTCGGCCCCGCTGTCGGGTGCTGACACCCGAATGTTCAGAGCTGACAATTAAATGTTCAAAGTTGACACCACGGTGTCTTGAGCTGACACATCGGTGGTCAAAGCTAACGCATCGGTGTTCAGAGCTGACACCTCAGTATCTAAGACTGATACCTCGGTGTTCAGAGATGACACTTCGGTGTTCAACGTTGATACCTCGGTGTTTAAGGCTGACACCTCGGTGTTTAGAGGTGAAACCTCGGTATTCAGGTGTTCAGAGCTGACACATAGGTCTTCAGAGGTGACGCCTCGGTGTTCAGAGATGACACCTCGGTGTTCAGAGCTGACACCTCGGTGTTGATAGGTGACACCTCGGTGTTCAGAGGTGACACCTCGGTGTTCAGAGGTGACGCCTTGGTGTCAGAGGTGACGCCTCAGTGTTCAGATTACGCTTCGGTGTTCAGAGGTGACGCCGTGGTGTCCAGAGCTGACACCTCACTAGCTTTGACTCTGCGATTGCGACCGTCCGGCCGCGCGGCGGCCTCTGAAGTCTGCCACCGGCCGTCCACGCAGCCGGTGCATTTCGCTTGTTACCGACGGCGTGCGCACGCACCTGTCCAGCCACCCACGTGCCGCAGCCACTCCAGCCACATTTACAGCCGGGTACTGGCCACTCCAGCCACATTTACAGCCTGGTACTGGCCACTCCAGCCACATTTACAGCCGGGTACTGGCCACTCCAGCCACATGTACAGCCTGGTACTGGCCACTCCAGCCACATTTACAGCCGGGTACTGGCCACTCCAGCCACAGTCCCAGCCGGGTACTGGCCACTCCAGCCACATTTACAGCCTGGTACTGGCCACTCCAGCCACATTTACAGCCGGGTACTGGCCACTCCAGCCACAGTCCCAGCCGGGTACTGGCCACTCCAGCCACAGTCCCAGCCGGGTACTGGCCACTCCAGCCACAGTCCCAGCTGGGTACTGGCCACTCCAGCCACAGTCCCAGCCGGGTACTGGCCACTCTAGCCACAGTCCCAGCTGGGTACTGGCCACTCCAGCCACAGTCCCAGCTGGGTACTGGCCACTCTAGCCACATTTACAGCCGGGTACTGGCCACTCCAGCCACATTTACAGCCGGGTACTGGCCACTACAGCCGCAGTCCCAGCCGGATACTGGCCACTCCAGCCGCATTTACAGCCGGGTACTGGCCACTCTAGCCACATTTACAGCCTGGTACTGGCCACTCCAGCCACATTTACAGCCGGGTACTGGCCACTCCAGCCACATTTACAGCCTGGTACTGGCCACTCCAGCCACATTTACAGCCGGGTACTGGCCACTCCAGCCACATTTACAGCCGGGTACTGGCCACTCCAGCCACATTTACAGCCGGGTACTGGCCACTCCAGCCACATTTACAGCCGGGTACTGGCCACTACAGCCACATTTACAGCCGGGTACTGGCCACTCCAGCCACATTTACAGCCGGGTACTGGCCACTCCAGCCACATTTACAGCCGGGTACTGGCCAGTTTGCCAGCCACAGTCCCAGCCACATACTCGTCAGTTTGGCAGCTACCTAAAGTCGAGCTGAGCGTGGCGGCCGAGGACAGATGCCATCTGCTGTGTGGGGAGCAGAGGCGGAAGAGTCCTCGCTGTTCGGCAGTTCGGGCAGTGCGCCGCCTATTGCTCGCGGGCGGCACCTGACCTCTGTAGTCGATGCGCCGCTAAACCCCAATAGCTGACAAATTAACTTATTGCTCACGTGCCGACACCGCACGAGAGCGCAGGCTGTTCCATAGACGTCATGTGGCCTGTTCAGTGTATGAAGACACTTTGGGGAGTAATTCAAAGCACGTGCATTCCGGAAGCCTGTCCCGTTGTCTGACAGCGACAGGATTCCAGACTGCGTACTCTCCATGGCAATAGTTTTCATCTGGCAGTGAAGTGATAGACTACGAGTCATGGACGCCAGTGACCAAGGACTGATGAAGGGTAATAAATAGCAAACAAGCAAGGAAGCAAGCAATCAAACAAACAGCAGTGCGAAATGCCAGCGTCGTAGCTGATCTAATTGCAGATCCTATGGTAGCGTGGAAGCAAGTTTCAAACAGCCCACTGTACAGCGAGCGAAAGACAGGGCAGAAAGGAAAATGATTTACCAAATAGAGTGCAGTGCGTACACACAAACTCACGCCCAGTGGAAGAGGATGAAAGTTTCATCGAAGGATGTGTTGCGGAATTCAGGAATGGCTTATGTATGGTGCGAGATATCGATATCAAAGCACAGGCTATTCAAGCTAGGCAGGCTATTCAAGCTAGGCATTCAAATAGCTTGTGATGGTTCGTTTTGCAAAATAGTGTCGAAACGAATTGAATTTCCCACAAATGACGTGCAATTTCAGCTATGAGTGCGTAAAATAATGTGATGGACGTCATTCTTGCAAAATGGAAGCGCTGGTAGCTTCCCCCTATTAACGCTATCGGAATGATGCCCATTCCTCAAAAACTTGTCTTACATATCACCTGCTGGTGTGCCTCCCTTGAAGTCACTGCTCTGGCCCACACAGTCACTGTAATTTCCAATTGTTTTGACATTACTGCGGGCCCAGAGTCAGCTGGGCGGTGACGATGGCGCCCGCACACACGCCGATGAGCACACACGACCTCGCTGCCAGCCGGCGCTGACCAGTGGCTGGCCGTGCCGCAGCCGTCTGGCTCCGAGACTGCCCGCTATCTGACTCTGGGGGTGGGGGGACTATCGGAGGACTGCGGGGTCCCATGGGTGTTGGTCTGTGCGGGGTATTGCCGCTCTGTTGCCGATAGCGTGACGAGTGGCAATCCTGCCGACCATGGAATCTCGCGCACGCAGGGGAACACAGCGTGTGGCTGAACACCGCCATAGGGCCGACGCGGGGACACAGCGTGAGGTGTCTGTGCTGTCTACTGTCGGCCATCGGCAGTGTGTGGCAACGACTATCGGTCATCCGCAATGTGTGGAGACAACTGTCGGTCATCGGCAGTGTATGGGGACAACTGTTGGCCATCGGCAGTGTGTGGAGACAACTGTCGGTCATCGGCAATGTGTGGAGACAACTGTCGGTCATCGGCAGTGTATGGGGACAACTGTTGGCCATCGGCAGTGTGTGGAGACAACTGTTGGCCATCGGCAGTGTGTGGAGACAACTGTCGGTCATCGGCAGTGTATGGGGACAACTGTTGGCCATCGGCAATGTGTGGAGACAACTGTCGGTCATCGGCAGTGTGTGGAGACAACTGTCGGTCATCGGCAGTGTGTGGAGACAACTGTCGGTCATCGGCAGTGTGTGGAGACAACTGTCGGTCATCGGCAGTGTGTGGGGACAACTGTTGGCCATCGGCAATGTGTGGAGACAACTGTCGGTCATCGGCAGTGTGTGGAGACAACTGTCGGTCATTGGCAGTGTATGGGGACAACTGTTGGCCATCGGCAGTGTGTGGAGACAACTGTCGGTCATCGGCAGTGTGTGGGGACAACTGTTGGCCATCGGCAGTGTGTGGAGACAACTGTCGGTCATCGGCAGTGTGTGGAGACAACTGTCGGTCATCGGCAGTGTATGGGGACAACTGTTGGCCATCGGCAGTGTGTGGAGACAACTGTTGGCCATCGGCAATGTGTGGAGACAACTGTCGGTCATTGGCAGTGTATGGGGACAACTGTTGGTCATCGGCAGTGTGTGGAGACAACTGTCGGTCATCGGCAATGTGTGGAGACAACTGTTGGCCATCGGCAGTGTGTGGAGACAACTGTTGGCCATCGGCAATGTGTGGAGACAACTGTCGGTCATTGGCAGTGTATGGGGACAACTGTTGGCCATCGGCAGTGTGTGGAGACAACTGTTGGCCATCGGCAATGTGTGGGGACAACTGTCGGACATCGACAGTGTGTGGAGATAATCGTCGGTCATCGGCAGTGTGTGTAGAGACAACTGTTGGCCATCGGAGACAACTGTTGACAACAGTGTGGAGACAACTGTTGGCCATCGGCAATGTGTGGAGACAACTGTCGGTCATCGGCAATGTGTGGAGACAACTGTCGGCCATCGGCAGTGTGTGGAGACAACTGTCGGTCATCGGCATTGTGTGGAGACAACTGTTGATCATTGGCAATGTGTGGAGACAACTGTCGGTCATCGGCAGTGTGTGGAGACAACTGTTGGCCATCGGCAGTGTGTGGAGACAACTGTCGGCCATCGGCAGTGTGTGGAGACAACTGTCGGTCATCGGCAGTGTATGGGGACAACTGTTGGCCATCGGCAGTGTGTGGAGACAACTGTCGGCCATCGGCAGTGTGTGGAGACAACTGTTGATCATTGGCAGTGTGTGGAGACAACTGTCGGTCATCGGCAGTGTGTGGAGACAACTGTCGGCACGTAATGTTATGCAGCGATTTTGGCGGTGGTTTGTGTGGCTGATGAGGTAATGCTACTATTTTTGGCGGTAGTTCGTGTGACTAATAACGTAACGCTCCTGTTTTGGCGGAGTTTTGTGTAACTGACGACGTCACGCTGTTATTATTATTTTTCGGGGCGGGGGGGGGCGGTTCGTGCGACTGATGACGTCACGGTGTTATTTTGGGCGGCGGTTTGTGGCTGGTTGGTTATTTGAGTTTTAGGGCGGCGGTTTGTGTGACTGACGGGGACCGTGGGGCAGCCGGCGCCACTGGCTGCGGCCAGGCTCTCACGTCTGACCGCAGTAGCGTCACAGAAAATGTATGATGATTAAACTGGCAAACTTTGCGACGGTCAGCCGTCGAATCGATGTTGCAGGCCGTTGACCGAAATTCATGGACATCACATATTCTCTACTGGATTATGTTCGGTATTTGCCAGTTGCAGCGCCAGCGCTTTCATTCATTACGCATCGCGTCATGAAGGTCTGACCGGCGTCGATATCAGCGCCATCCCCTGACACTCACGTCCAGTCATATCACCACCGTACACCCTGCTCTGAAGTCACGGCTGGTGTCATGGTGTCAGGATCAGCGCCATCCCCTGACACTCACGTCCAGTCATATCACCACCGTACACCCTGCTCTGAAGTCACGGCTGGTGTCATGGTGTCAGGATCAGCGCCATCCCCTGACACTCACGTCCAGTCATATCACCACCGTACACCCTGCTCTGAAGTCACGGCTGGTGTCATGGTGTCAGGATCAGCGCCATCCCCTGACACGCATGTCCAGTCATATCACCACCGTACACCCTGCTCTGAAGTCACGGCTGGTGTCATGGTGTCAGGATCAGCGCCATCCCCTGACACTCACGTCCAGTCATATCACCACCGTACACCCTGCTCTGAAGTCACGGCTGGTGTCATGGTGTCAGGATCAGCGCCATCCCCTGACACTCACGTCCAGTCATATCACCACCGTACACCCTGCTCTGAAGTCACGGCTGGTGTCATGGTGTCAGGATCAGCGCCATCCCCTGACACCCATGTCCAGTCATATCACCACGGTACACCCTGCTCTGAAGTCACGGCTGGTGTCATGGTGTCAGGATCAGCGCCATCCCCTGACACCCATGTCCAGTCATATCACCACGGTACACCCTGCTCTGAAGTCACGGCTGGTGTCATGGTGTCAGGATCAGCGCCATCCCCTGACACTCACGTCCAGTCATATCACCACCGTACACCCTGCTCTGAAGTCACGGCTGGTGTCATGGTGTCAGGATCAGCGCCATCCCCTGACACCCACGTCCAGTCATATCACCACCGTACACCCTGCTCTGAAGTCACGGCTGGTGTCATGGTGTCAGGATCAGCGCCATCCCCTGACACTCACGTCCAGTCATATCACCACCGTACACCCTGCTCTGAAGTCACGGCTGGTGTCATGGTGTCAGGATCAGCGCCATCCCCTGACACTCACGTCCAGTCATATCACCACGGTACACCCTGCTCTGAAGTCACGGCTGGTGTCATGGTGTCAGGATCAGCGCCATCCCCTGACACTCACGTCCAGTCATATCACCACCGTACACCCTGCTCTGAAGTCACGGCTGGTGTCATGGTGTCAGGATCAGCGCCATCCCCTGACACTCACGTCCAGTCATATCACCACCGTACACCCTGCTCTGAAGTCACGGCTGGTGTCATGGTGTCAGGATCAGCGCCATCCGACACTCACGTCCAGTCATATCACCACCGTACACCCTGCTCTGAAGTCACGGCTGGTGTCATGGTGTCAGGATCAGCGCCATCCCCTGACACTCACGTCCAGTCATATCACCACCGTACACCCTGCTCTGAAGTCACGGCTGGTGTCATGGTGTCAGGATCAGCGCCATCCCCTGACACTCACGTCCAGTCATATCACCACCGTACACCCTGCTCTGAAGTCACGGCTGGTGTCATGGTGTCAGGATCAGCGCCATCCCCTGACACTCACGTCCAGTCATATCACCACCGTACACCCTGCCTGGCTCAAGTCAGTCATATCACCACCGTACACCCTGCTCTGAAGTCACGGCTGGTGTCATGGTGTCAGGATCAGCGCCATCCCGACACTCACGTCCAGTCATATCACCACCGTACACCCTGCTCTGAAGTCACGGCTGGTGTCATGGTGTCAGGATCAGCGCCATCCCTGACACTCACGTCCAGTCATATCACCACCGTACACCCTGCTCTGAAGTCACGGCTGGTGTCATGGTGTCAGGATCAGCGCCATCCCTGACACTCACGTCCAGTCATATCACCACCGTACACCCTGCTCTGAAGTCACGGCTGGTGTCATGGTGTCAGGATCAGCGCCATCCCTGACACTCACGTCCAGTCATATCACCACCGTACACCCTGCTCTGAAGTCACGGCTGGTGTCATGGTGTCAGGATCAGCGCCATCCCTGACACTCACGTCCAGTCATATCACCACCGTACACCCTGCTCTGAAGTCACGGCTGGTGTCATGGTGTCAGGATCAGCGCCATCCCTGACACTCACGTCCAGTCATATCACCACCGTACACCCTGCTCTGAAGTCACGGCTGGTGTCATGGTGTCAGGATCAGCGCCATCCCCTGACACTCACGTCCAGTCATATCACCACCGTACACCCTGCTCTGAAGTCACGGCTGGTGTCATGGTGTCAGGATCAGCGCCATCCCCCGTACACTCACCGCGTCCCCCCCCTCCAGTCATATCACCACCGTACACCCTGCTCTGAAGTCACGGCTGGTGTCATGGTGTCAGGATCAGCGCCATCCCCTGACACTCACGTCCAGTCATATCACCACCGTACACCCTGCTCTGAAGTCACGGCTGGTGTCATGGTGTCAGGATCAGCGCCATCCCCTGACACTCACGTCCAGTCATATCACCACCGTACACCCTGCTCTGAAGTCACGGCTGGTGTCATGGTGTCAGGATCAGCGCCATCCCCTGACACTCACGTCCAGTCATATCACCACCGTACACCCTGCTCTGAAGTCACGGCTGGTGTCATGGTGTCAGGATCAGCGCCATCCCTGACACTCACGTCCAGTCATATCACCACCGTACACCCTGCTCTGAAGTCACGGCTGGTGTCATGGTGTCAGGATCAGCCCATCCCCTGACACTCACGTCCAGTCATATCACCACCGTACACCCTGCTCTGAAGTCACGGCTGGTGTCATGGTGTCAGGATCAGCGCCATCCCCTGACACTCACGTCCAGTCATATCACCACCGTACACCCTGCTCTGAAGTCACGGCTGGTGTCATGGTGTCAGGATCAGCGCCATCCCCTGACACTCACGTCCAGTCATATCACCACCGTACACCCTGCTCTGAAGTCACGGCTGGTGTCATGGTGTCAGGATCAGCGCCATCCCTGACACTCAGTCCAGTCATATCACCACGGTACACCCTGCTCTGAAGTCACGGCTGGTGTCATGGTGTCAGGATCAGCGCCATCCCTGACACTCACGTCCAGTCATATCACCACCGTACACCCTGCTCTGAAAACGGCTGGTGTCATGGTGTCAGGATCAGCGCCATCCCTGACACTCACGTCCAGTCATATCACCACCCTGCTCTGAAGTCACGGCTGGTGTCATGGTGTCAGGATCAGCGCCATCCCCTGACACCCATGTCCAGTCATATCACCACGGTACACCCTGCTCTGAAGTCACGGCTGGTGTCATGGTGTCAGGATCAGCGCCATCCCCTGACACTCATGTCCAGTCATATCACCACGGTACACCCTGCTCTGAAGTCACGGCTGGCGTTAGAATGTGAATCATGCCCAGACATACATAGTCCCACCTCGCCTACCACTCATAGTCCCATCGCCGTCCACTTACTACCACTGTCGGCGGTTCCAACTGATTGGACGCCGGCGAATCTCACTGGACGCTCCCGTCGCCATCGCTTCAGACTCTCTGACGTCGTTGCTATGTGACTTGTGGCGGCGATTCTCACTGTGCTCGTGGGACGCTATTGCGGGAGACTTGCTGCCGACTGTCGACGCCGTCGACGGTGACCGCTGGTGCCGTCGATATCGACGGGTCCGCCACGTCGGCCACACACGCCAGCCCATCACCGACGGCGGCCGACATTTCAGCGCTAATGGTGGCCGCCGACGCGCACAGCCGACTAACGTCCGTCGCTCGGTGACCTGGTCAGTTGGTGACCTCGTCGGTGACCTCGTCCGTTCGCAGGTCGGTGTGTGGCATGTCGGTCCTGTGGCAGGTCGGTGCCGCACACAGCGCACCGCATACTGCGCTACCGCTGTGGGGTGTGTGGGGGTCCAGCGTAGCTGCTGCAGCTGTGGTGGGTGTGGGGGTCCAGCGTGGCTGCAGCAGCTGTAGTGGGTGTGTGGGGTCCAGCGTAGCTCCTACAGTTGTGGTGGGTGGGTATGGGGTCCAGCGTAGCTGCTACAGTTGTGGTGGGTGTGGGGGTCCAGCGTAGCTGCTGCAGCTGTGGGGTGTGTGGGGGTCCAGCGTAGCTGCTCAGAGATGCACTGTCTGGCGGCCACGGTGTGTTGTCGGCTGCCGCGTGGCGATTGTTATACCGGTATTATCAGCAGTACCACTCAGGCTTCCTGGCGTCAACAATGTAGCCAGCTGACTGCGACATCGCACCAGCTGACCGCTATCCGTCTCCAGCTGTGTGCACCGGAGCAAGACGATTCCACTGGGGGATTTCTGTGGAGGGTAGGAGGGTATGTGGAGGGTAGTTGGTGGGAAGGTATGTGGAGGGTAGTTGGTGGGAAGGTATGTGGAGGGTAGTTGGTGGGAGGGTATGTGGAGGGTAGTTGGTGGGAAGGTATGTGAAGGGTAGTTGGTGTGAAGGTATGTGGAGGGTAGTTGGTGGGAGGGTATATGGAGGGTAGGATGGTATGTGGAGGGTATATGGAGGGTAGGATGGTATGTGGAGGGTAGTTGGTGGGAGGGATGTGTAGGGTAGTTGGTGGGAGGGTATGTGGAGGGTATGTGGAGGCTAGTTAGTGGGAGGTTATGTGGAGGGTAGTTGGTGGGAGGGTATGTGGAGGGTAGTTGGTGGGAGGTTATGTGGAGGGTAGGATGGTATGTGGATGATAGTTAAAAGGAGGGTATGTGGAGGGTAGTTGGTGGGAGGGTATGTGGAGGGTAGTTGGTGGGAGGGTATGTGGAGGGTAGTTAGTGGGAGGTTATGTGGAGGGTAGTTGGTGGGAGGGTATGTGGAGGGTAGTTGGTGGGAGGTTATGTGGAGGGTAGGATGTATGTGGAGTAGTTAAAGGAGGGTATGTGGAGGGTAGTTGGTGGGAGGGTATTGGAGGGTAGTTGGTGGAGGGTAGTTAGTGGGAGGGTATGTGGACCGTAGTTGGTGGGAGGGTATGTGGAGGGTAGTTGGTAGGAGGTTATGTGGAGGGTAGTTGGTGGGAGGTTATGTGGAGGGTAGTTGGTGGGAAGGTATGTGGAGGGTAGTTGGTGGGAGGTTATGTGGAGGGTAGTTGGTGGGAAGGTATGTGGAGGGTAGTTGGTGTGAGGGTATGTGGAGGGTAGTTGGTAGGAGGGTATGTGGAGGGTAGTTGGTAGGAGGTCATGTGGAGGGTAGGATGGTATGTAGAGGGTAGTTGGTGGGAAGTTATGTGGAGGGTAGTAGGTGGGAAGGTATGTGGAGGGTAGTTGGTGGGAGGGTATGTGGAGGGTAGTTGGTGGGAGGGTATGTGGAGGGTAGTTGGTTGGAGGGTATATGGAGGGTAGGATGGTATGTGGAGGGTAATTTGTGGGAGGTTATGTGGAGGGTAGTTTGTGGGAGGTTATGTGCAGGGTAGTCGGTGGGAGGGTATGTGGAGGGTAGTTGGTGGGAGCTCATTCAGGCGAGTTACGGTGAACGTGGCTCCAGTAGACTAGAGAAGCACGATAATCGAGAAACATTTTCGGCAACCTAGCGATGTCACAGTGATCTTTGTTTTACAAATGCGGATGTGCAGTACCTATCAGAGCATAATCAGCCAATGTCTGCATGGTAGTTCACGCAAGTTTGCGGGGCATGAGACTTTCGATTGCTCTCATCGTGTATGGGACAGCTCTGGAACAATTTTTTACTTGTGAACGTCGACACCTATCCGTCCTGACGCGCACGGACACGAATTAATGAATCGCATCACTTAATGTAGGCTCACGCTGTCCTTGCTGCCAAACCTTACACCCCAAGCATTATCTCTGGCACGATAGACGCACAGGGTTCGAATCGCCGCGATGCCCGCCCTTCCTGCCAAGGAGAGGGGCGGGCGACACCATATGGCCTCAGCTGCTGAGTGCGTCGTGAAGTCGAAACCAACCAACCAACCAATGAAGCTTTACCGGCGGCGCAACCTGCCCGTATGCCTCGACACACAGGAAAGTGCCACTCTCCCACTGGCGGGTGGATGGCCCTTGACGTCATTCACCACAACCACACGGCAGCGCGAGTGCGACTGTTGAGCGTTGCGTTTGGAGTGCCCGGCGGCCGTCCATCGCGCGGTCCGAGGCGCGCTCGGGTGTGTGTCGGATCCGACTCGCAGCGGCCGGGTGACGTCACGCGTGTCGGTGTGGCCGCCGCCTCGGCAGGGACGCGTCGCTCGGACGGCTGTTGAGCCGGCGGTGTCGGGCTGAGTGGGCACCGCCGGCGACTTGACCGTGTCAGCGTCAGCCGGCGCGGAGATCGATCCAGCGGTGTCGGCCCGGCAGCACCGGCCGGCGGATATTGCGGCCCTCCTGCTGGTCCTCTGGCCGGGACGCCCGGCAGACGTGATGTACTGCCGCTCCTCCCTGTCGGCACCAGAAGCTGCGGCTTCACACCCGAGTCGTTCTCCCTGCCGGACCAGACACTGCTGCTCTGAACTCGTAGTCCGCCTCTCTGCCGAGATCAGACACTGCTGCTCTGAACTCGTAGTCCGCCTCCCTGCCGGACCAGACACTGCTGCTCTGAACTCGTAGTCCGCCTCCCTGCCGGACCAGACACTGCTGCTCTGAACTCGTAGTCCGCCTCCCTGCCGGACCAGACACTGCTGCTCTGAACTCGTAGTCCGCCTCCCTGCCGGACCAGACACTGCTGCTCTGAACTCGTAGTCCGCCTCCCTGCCGGACCAGACACTGCTGCTCTGAACTCGTAGTCCGCCTCTCTGCCGAGATCAGACACTGCTGCTCTGAACTCGTAGTCCGCCTCCCTGCCGAGATCAGACGCTGCTGCTCTGAACTCGTAGTCCGCCTCCCTGCCGAGACCAGACACTGCTGCTCTGAACTCGTAGTCCGCCTCCCTGCCGAGATCAGACGCTGCTGCTCTGAACTCGTAGTCCGCCTCTCTGCCGAGATCAGACGCTGCTGCTCTGAACTCGTAGTCCGCCTCCCTGCCGGACCAGACACTGCTGCTCTGAACTCGTAGTCCGCCTCTCTGCCGAGATCAGACACTGCTGCTCTGAACTCGTAGTCCGCCTCCCTGCCGGACCAGACACTGCTGCTCTGAACTCGTAGTCCGCCTCCCTGCCGGACCAGACACTGCTGCTCTGAACTCGTAGTCCGCCTCTCTGCCGAGATCAGACACTGCTGCTCTGAACTCGTAGTCCGCCTCCCTGCCGAGACCAGACACTGCTGCTCTGAACTCGTAGTCCGCCTCCCTGCCGAGACCAGACACTGCTGCTCTGAACTCGTAGTCCGCCTCCCTGCCGGACCAGACACTGCTGCTCTGAACTCGTAGTCCGCCTCTCCTGCCGAGACCAGACACTGCTGCTCTGAACTCGTAGTCCGCCTCCTTGCCGGACCAGACACTGCTGCTCTGAACTCGTAGTCCGCCTCCCTGCCGGACCAGACACTGCTGCTCTGAACTCGTAGTCCGCCTCCCTGCCGGACCAGACACTGCTGCTCTGAACTCGTAGTCCGCCTCTCTGCCGGACCAGACACTGCTGCTCTGAACTCGTAGTCCGCCTCTCTGCCGAGATCAGACGCTGCAACTTTGACCTAGTCCTCTGTTGGGACCTGATAATGTGCAGCTCACCTCCCAGTCGTGCTTTCTTTCGGAACCGGATTTTGTACCTATTAAATCCGAGCTTCTTTCACGGCTGGAACCGCGGCTCCGGAGCGAGATGCTGCAGTTGTACCTCTCCGGCACCCTCCCTGCTGGGGCTGCGGGCTCCGGAGCGAGATGCTGCAGTTGTACCTCTCCGGCACCCTCCCTGCTGGGTCTGCGGGCTCCGGAGCGAGATGCTGCAGTTGTACCACTCCGGCACCCTCTCCGGGGCTGCGGGCTCCGGAGCGAGATGCTGCAGTTGTACCTCTCCGGCACCCTCCTCCGGGGGTGGGGGGTCCGGAGCAAGATGCTTAGTTGCCTGGCACCCTCGCTGCTGGGGCTGTGGGCTCCGGAGCAAGATGCTGCAGTTGTACCTCTCCGGCACCCTCGCTGCTGGGGCTGCGGGCTCCGGAGCGAGATGCTGCAGTTGTACCTCTCCGGCACCCTCGCTGCTGGGGCTGTGGGCTCCGGAGCAAGATGCTGCAGTTGTACCTCTCCGGCACCCTCGCTCCTGGGGCTGCGGGCTCCGGAGCGAGATGCTGCAGTTGTACCTCTCCGGCACCCTCGCTGCTGGGGCTGTGGGCTCCGGAGCGAGATGCTGCAGTTGTACCTCTCCGGCACCCTCGCTGCTGGGGCTGTGGGCTCCGGAGCGAGATGCTGCAGTTGTACCTCTCCGGCACCCTCGCTGCTGGGGCTGTGGGCTCCGGAGCGAGATGCTGCAGTTGTACCTCTCCGGCACCCTCCCTGCTGGGGCTGCGGGCTCCGGAGCGAGATGCTGCAGTTGTACCTCTCCGGCACCCTCGCTGCTGGGTCTGTGGGCTCCGGAGCGAGATGCTGCAGTTGTACCACTCCGGCACCCTCGCTCCTGGGGCTGCGGGCTCCGGAGCGAGATGCTGCAGTTGTACCTCTCCGGCACCCTCGCTGCTGGGGCTGCGGGCTCCGGAGCGAGATGCTGCAGTTGTACCTCTCCGGCACCCTCCCTGCTGGGTCTGTGGGCTCCGGAGCGAGATGCTGTAGTTGTACCTCTCCGGCACCCTCCCTGCTGGGGCTGTGGGCTCCGGAGCGAGATGCTGTAGTTGTACCTCTCCGGCACCCTCCCTGCTGGGTCTGCGGGCTCCGGAGCGAGATGCTGCAGTTGTACCTCTCCGGCACCCTCCCTGCTGGGGCTGTGGGCTCCGGAGCAAGATGCTGTAGTTGTACCTCTCCGGCACCCTCCCTGCTGGGTCTGTGGGCTCCGGAGCAAGATGCTGCAATTGTACCTCTCCGGAACCCTCTCCGGGGCTGCGGCTCAGAGGCGAGATGCTGTAGTTCGCCCCCGGGTTATTCTGACCTGGCTACTGGGAGGACACGGTAATGCTACGTGTGATGTGGATCATGGAGGTTGTGCCGCCTCAGAGTTCTGGCTGTGTCAAAACTTGAAAACAACAATAGTGGGGCCCACTTGTGTGGGCTCCGCTACCTTAGTCGGCAACGGCTCTACATTGTCTGCGTTTCGCACTATTTGGGCACCGAGCGCCAATGAAACCATGGAGTGGGTGTCGCCCTGGCTTGTGAAGGTACACTCGCGTGAGCAGTAACGGCACGCTATCACGGCAAGCTGTGCTTCTGGTAGCTCAGTTGGTGGGGCGGTGGGCTGTAGGGCGTCGGCAGCAGGCATCCATAGGTCGCTGGTTCAAATCCGACCCGGAGGGCTTTTGCGCCAACAGTACGTCGCTCGCCGAAACAGCTTTCCCAGCTCTCATTCACAGCAATTGGTGTAGTACCATGCTTAGCGATTTTGTAATAATACCGTCGTCGGAACCTCTAGGAATCGTTTGTGTGTATTCTGATACAGGTTTGCAGTCGTTTTTAGTGGGTACCCATTTAAAACTCAGATCGCCGTACTGTGTTGTCCTGAAACGGACTGGTGGCGCATCTCGATGGTGTTTTCGCTGCCTGACGCCGCCGATCAGCACTTCCGCCGTAGCCTTTTCGTCTGCTATGGGAGAAGTTCTTGGTCACTGTTCATTTACCAAGCCAACCCGTGTGCAGGAGTATTTCCAGAAGCCCCTGTCGTAATTCATACATGTATTTGTTGTCAGAGATGTTTGCCAAGCTGTTGGATGTTCCATCCGAAGTAGGCCCGGCCTTATTCATTACCCAATGTTCGGAAATGCCCTACGCCAACACAAGTGGCACCTCACATGCCTCATCCCCATTAGTGTTGTCAGACATCCTTGCTGCGGTTTCCAGCCTCATGCAGCCAGCAGGAAGGATGGTTCACTTTCTGAACGTGGGTCGAGCGATTAATCTTTTGATGATTATACTGTCTTGGCATTGTTTTTATCGATTGGATTGTAAAACACTGAGGGTGAGTCATCTAAGTCTAACGCGCGCGTCTCCCATCCTGAAGGTCGTGGCTTCGAATCCCACCTGTGTTTACTATTCGTCCGCGACCAATCGGCGTGAGATAATGGCGACGATATGCGACCCAACAGTTCATCCTTCGTAAAACCGATAACCGCCAGAAATGGGATGCTGCAGTTGTGCCTCTCCGGCACCCTCCCTGCTGGGTCTGCGGACTCCGGAGCAAGATGCTGCAGTTGTACCTGTCTGGCACCCTCGCTGCTGGGCTTGCGGACTCCGGAGCGAGATGCTGCAGTTGTGCCTCTCCGGCACCCTCGCTGCTGGGCTTGCGGGCTCCGGAGCGAGATGCTGCAGTTGTACCTCTCCGGCACCCTCCCTGCTGGGTCTGCGGACTCCGGAGCAAGATGCTGCAGTTGTACCTCTCTGGCACCCTCGCTGCTGGGGCTTGCGGGCTCCGGAGCGAGATGCTGCAGTTGTACCTCTCCGGAACCCTCTCCGGGGCTGCGGCTCAGGGGCGAGATGCAATTGCACTTCGCCGTGCCTACACACCGGGCGCCAGTGAAATCACGGAGTAGGTGTGGCCTCGGCTGGTGAAAGTACACTCGCGTCAGCGGTCACAGCATGCTCTCGCAGCAGCTCGTGCCTCTGGTAGCTCAGTTGGTAGAGCGGTGGACTGTAGAGTATCGGCAGCAGGCATCCATAGGTCGCTGGTTCAAATCCGGCCCGGAGGACTTTTGCGCCGACAGTTTTTGCTTCGTCGCCCGCTGAAGCAGGTTTCCCAGTCATCGTTCACAACGATGGGTGTAGTACCGTGGCTAGCGGGTGTCGAACGGTGCCTTCATCGAAAACTCCCGGGATCAATTGGAATATTCCGGAACGGCATTTTTATATGTAAATTTTGTCAGAATTATTGCTGAGAGGGCTTTTTGGACCAGGGTCCTATTGCTAAGCTACGCTTGTTGCGTGAACTCTCGCTTCACCGTCCGATCCATGAAGTCCAGTTCGACGGCAGAATTTCTACCGAGTTTAACGTGCCGTTAATGCACCGACACGGCCACCCCGGTGTCTCGTCCCCGGCCTTATCGGGCCAGCTTCCAACTGGCCCTCTCAGGCAGGAGTTAAATGTGAGCGCATAAAACGGCTCGAGCCCTGCTTGCCAGGACAGGGACCAGTGCAAAGTGCTGGCATTTGAGTAGTGCGTGGCGCACCGTCAGAGTTTCCCGACAGCGGGCACACCGTGGCTTTTCCTCCACACAGAGGAGGTAGCGATGGGTGCCGGAGGTGTTTCCGATTCATATCATGTAAAGTGCAGCTTCCTCTGGCCTGGAGCCTACGCAGACACGACGTCCAATGTTCCAGGTGTGGCCTGATTGTATTAAGTCTATTGTTGGCTTCTTTACCCCAGGCCTTTTGTCACTTATCAAGGATTAAACTCGAGCTCCTAGAGAAACGATCCCTGGCAGGAACTGTGAAATGCGTGGGCGTGAGTTCCATGCTGCCCACTTTGCCGCAGAGTCCGCACGTTCGTTGCCGGACAGCTCGATGTGGCTCGGGACCCAGCACAACCGTGCATCTTCCCCTCCCGTTCTAATGTTGTAAAGCGTATGATAACGTCAGGTAGTGGCGGGTCAAAGGGACACAATTCGGTCAGCGCCACAAGACTGCTAAGCGAATCAGATACATGGTTAAAATAATGGTTTTTCGTTAGGTGTGAGATGTCGAAACGAGCACAGCAGGATGCCGAAATTTGCCATGGAATTAGTGTCATTTAAAATGCTTTTGATGTCTTTCAGGCTCAAATTTGAGCCAATGGTGCAGGTACTTATGACTGCACCTTTATTATTTGTTCTGAGATTCATAATTTAGGAAGAGCTATATTCGGGATAGGGAGAATAATCCTGTGCTATAAACTTGCAGTGTTTGCCAAATCGCATCATAGATAATTCCTTTACCTGAAACTGTGTTGCGAAATATTCTTGTATTACCATTCCTTATCGAGAGCATTGACACGATACTTGTGAGATACTGTTAGAAAGGACACATGAAGGCTTCATAAGCCCCATCAAGGAGCAGGATGTCAATACTTTTTAGAAGGAGGTCGATCGAGTGTTCAATAAGTGGTATATTCCACCCTGTTTCACGAATCATTTAACACTGATCAGATATGATCACAAATGGGATGTCCTTTGAAAATTTATATGAACGACAGTGTCTTTATGATCGCGATTAGCTCTGATCTAGACACCAAGACGTACACAGGCAAACTAAAGGAACGTGCATCAGCACCGAACACAAATTCATGGCAGAGATTCCGATGTACGTGCAGCAGAGGTGGGCACAGTTTGGTGGACAGTGTGGCAGAGGTGAGCACGGTTGAGTGGACAGTGTGGCAGAGGTGGGCACAGTTTGGTGGACAGTGTGGCAGAGGTGAACACGGTTGAGTGGACAGTGCGGCAGAGGTGGGCACAGTTTGGTGGACAGTGTGGCAGGGGTGGGCACGGTTGAGTGGACAGTGCGGCAGAGGTGGGCACAGTTTGGTGGACAGTGTGGCAGAGGTGAGCACGGTTGAGTGGACAGTGCGGCAGAGGTGGGCACAGTTTGGTGGACAGTGTGGCAGAGGTGAGCACAGTTTGGTGGACAGTGTGGCAGAGGTGAGCACGGTTGAGTGGACAGTGTGGCAGAGGTGAGCACGGTTGAGTGGAGAGTGCGGCAGAGGTGGGCACAGTTTGGTGGACAGTGTGGCAGAGGTGAACACGGTTGAGTGGACAGTGCGGCAGAGGTGGGCACAGTTTGGTGGACAGTGTGGCAGGGGTGGGCACGGTTGAGTGGACAGTGTGGCAGAGGTGGGCACAGTTTGGTGGACAGTGTGGCAGAGGTGAGCACGGTTGAGTGGACAGTGTGGCAGAGGTGAGCACAGTTTGGTGGACAGTGTGGCAGGGGTGGGCACGGTTGAGTGGACAGTGTGGCAGAGGTGGGCACAGTTTGGTGGACAGTGTGGCAGAGGTGAGCACGGTTGAGTGGACAGTGTGGCAGAGGTGAGCACAGTTTGGTGGACAGTGTGGCAGAGGTGAGCACGGTTGAGTGGACAGTGCGGCAGAGGTGGGCACAGTTTGGTGGACAGTGTGGCAGAGGTGAGCACGGTTGAGTGGACAGTGCGGCAGAGGTGGGCACAGTTTGGTGGACAGTGTGGCAGAGGTGAGCACGGTTGAGTGGACAGTGCGGCAGAGGTGAGCACAGTTTGGTGGACAGTGTGGCAGGGGTGGGCACAGATAAGTGGACAGTGAGCTGCGACCTGAGGTATGAACCAGGCGGAAACGTCGCCATGTTGCCAGATCCTCCGTGTGACGTTCTGAATTCAGCATTATCTGCCTCTGCTGATTTGCTGGTTGTTGGCTGAGGTGCTGTCGTCGAACGTTTGAGAACGGTTGAGTGTGTTCCAATGCAGCGTCGCAATCCTTGTCCTTTCCGGAGGCATTGCGCTCCATTCCTGAAGAGAACGAAGGTCGGTCTTCTCGTGGCAGCCGCTGCGTCTTCTCTGATGAAAGCTTCTGGTGGCTGCTTATTTACGAAGTCAGCCGACGTGCAACAGTGCTTGCAGAAGATTCTAACGATAATTGCCACTTGTATGTGTTATCAGAGATGTTTACCGAGCTCTTGAATATTCCATCCGAAGCGGGCCCGGCCTTACTTAGTACATAATGTTCGGAGTTGTTTTGTTGTGCCAACCCAAGTGGCACCTCACTTGCATTATCTCCATTAGCCTTGTTACACATTCATGCTGCGGATGCCAGCGTCATGCAGCCGGACAAAGATGGTTCCCTTGCTGTCTATCCATCAAATGATTAAGCTTGTGTGGATTGCGCTGGCTCAGCAGTGCTTGATTGTCGACGGGAAGCGTATTCATTGATTTTATCGACTGTTTCTTGCATGCTATAGGTATCGTAATTGCGTCTAATGGTTCGTGCGGTGTGTAATTTAGCAAACTTCCAGCGCAGTTCTAATGAAGATCGTATTGGATCATTTTCATTTCGTGCAAACAATGCAATGCAACACAAAAATCATTATTTTGAAAGCCGAATTGGCCAATGCACATTCGATACCCATGTATAAGTAATACATGTACTTAAAATGTGTTGCCACGTGCAACATATGTGCTTTTATGATAGTACTTGCCAGCGCCTGAAAAACAAAACAAAAAACAAACAGGGAACGGCATTCCAATTTATAAAGAGGCTGCGAAAGTGACGCGCCGCGTGGTAGAAGTGAGTTGTAGGCAGGCGCGCACCCAGGATTATTCCAAGGGCGGGGGGGCGGACCGAAAAGGGCACTTGGCCGGCTCCAAAGAGGCACTTTGCGGCCCGGGGCACACTGGAAGGTTTGCTGACCGGGGGGGGGGGCGTGAAAAAAAAAATTGGCCAAAAGGGCAGTTTTGGGCCCAATGGGCACCTTTGGCACAAACGGGGCACATAAGGCAGGTGATTTTTGGGCTAAATTTTGGACATTACGGCCAAGAGGGCACTTCGGTCAAAAGGGCATTTTTGGCCAAACTGGCACTGGTCTCATGGGGGGCGGGCCCCCTGCCCTCCTCCCCCTCCGGTGCGCCTATGGCAGTAGGATGGTTCTTGCGGTAGAGGTGAGCAGTAAGATGGGTCGTGTGGTAGATGTGAGCAGTAGAATGGGTCGTGCAGTAGAGGTGAGCAATGGGATGGGTCGTGTGGTAGATGTGAGCAGTAGTATGGGTCGTGCAGTAGAGGTGAACAGTAGGATGGGTCGTGTGGTAGATGTGAGCAGTAGTATGGGTCGTGCAGTAGAGGTGAGCAGTAGGATGGGTCGTGTGGTAGATGTGAGCAGTAGGATGGTTCTTGCGGTAGAGGTTTGTGCAATGACATGTGATATGCGATGTGTGATGAATGTATGACATGTGGATCAGGAACATATTGATGTTAGAATGTGGCTGGATGGTTTAGCACGCCACCGTCAGTGTTCGAGTTATGCATAATTATGTGAGGTGGTGGTGTGGTGTGCGCATTTACAATATTGCATTTATGTGTATCGTTCCGATTTGTCTGGATGCATTTGTGCATCGTTCCGATCATGTCTGGATGCTCCTGGTTGTGGAACCCAGCTCCTGATGGTGGGACTAAGCTCCTGGTGGTGGGACCAAGCTCCTGGTTGTGTAACCCAACTCCTGATGGTGGGACCGTGCTCCTGGTGATGGGACCGAGTTCATGGTGGTGGGACCAAGCTCCTGGCGGTAGGAACAAGCTCCTGGTTGTGTAACCCAACTCCTGATGGTGGGACCAAGCTCCTGGCGGTGGGACCAAGCTCCTGGTTGTGTAACCCAACTCCTGATGGTGGGACCAAGCTCCTGGCGGTGGGACCAAGCTCCTGGTTGTGTAACCCAACTCCTGATGGTGGGACCGGGCTCCTGGTGATGGGACCAAGCTCCTGGTGGTGGGACTAAGCTCCTGGTGTGGTGGTGGTGGTGTGGTGTGTGCATGTACAATATTGCATTTATGTGTATCGTTCCTATTTGTCTGGATGCATTTGGGTTCAAGATTATACACATTTTTTGACACGACTAGTATTCTTCTAGAAGGAAGATAACATAATGTCACCTGACCGGCGGATGGCTTGATAATCAACATGGCATGTTGGTGGGCCTGTTGTTCTTGCTCCCAACCAGGATATGCGCGGAACCTTTATATTGGGCTGTAGATCAAGAGCTTATATGGTGTTGTAATCCTCCAAGTTTGATTATTTGACTGGAGCCTGTCGATTGGAACCTGTGAATCCGCCCATTTGTCATGGCTTCATCTTGCATGGATAGCTACTGAATTGTTCGTTGAAGACGAGTGGCGGTAGATTATTCCCCTCCCTCCCCCCGCGCAGCGTTGGTGGCCAGACCGGGCTCCTGGCGGTGGGACTAAGCTCCTGGTGTGGTAGGACCAAGTTCCTGGTTGTGGAACCAAGCTCCTGGTGGTGATTCTCGATCCTGGTACTTGGTTGCTCTGCAGCCTTGCTCGCCGTCTGTCTCATCTGTGGTCTCATCTGCGACGTGGCTGGATTTCCATCCCACGGCAGATGTCTGGGCAGTCGGATTACTGGCCCACCTGAATACGGCTTCCAGCCTAGCTCACACTGCTTCTGCAGATGGAGTGAGATAAACTACTCAACTAGGAAACATGGAATTTTATGTCTGCTGTTACGGCATTTGTCTAAATACTATAAAAGCAGCTGTCCACTACGACAATGCAGGTCTCAAGACCTTGGGTATTTCATAATGTAGTTTTAGTATCCTTCACAGATTTCCATGGTTCGACCTGCAAATGTGTTTTCTCGAATATTGTAGAGGAGGAAGACAAAAGAAGGTTTGGCGAAGGAACGCCCGAGCGATTCTGCTCCGGTACGTATGCAACAAAAGTTCATTTGAGCCTTCCGGCCCTCCACGACCAGAACTTGACGCTTGTGAAGCGTCAGTGATTTCTTTGTTATTGCGTTCCAAGTCATAATTTGCAAATTGGTAATTATACCTGCATTTGAAGTTATATTTTTAGCGACTTCCACATCCACGGTTCGTTTAAAATGTGCGCTGTTTTTCAAAGACAAGTTTGGTGGCGAGCCTCAGCCGATGCGGGCCGGGTCGGTACCGGCTGAAGGTCAGTCAGAGCGTCGTCGGCCGTACGGTTACGTCACACCACGTGACCAGCGTGACCCGGGGCCGACCAGCCGGCTGGTCGGTCGGCGAAACTGTAGGAGCGCTACGCCTAGGGGGCGTAGCGCTTAGGTTGGTAGAGCGCTTCCGACGCTCTACCAGTTGGAAGATCGTCGGAATCTTGATCTCAAAATTGTAGGTTCGAATCTCACAACCGACGGCATTTACCGAGTCTGCCCGCGACCAATCGGCGTGAGAGGTTGGCGATGCTGTATGACCTAGCATTTGAATGCGTCGTAAAATAATTGTAGCAAGGTTCAGAATATCTGGAATGCCCACGATGCATCCGGTTGATAAAGCATATCTATGAACTCGTCGGACAATGTGGCCCCATCAAAACGTGGCATTCCTCACATATCCTGACACGACCGCCACCGGCCGGAAGGGCCCCGTGACCTGGCGGGTTGCTATGCGACCGCCACGCCCCCACAACGCTCCGTCTGCACGGAGCCAGTGTCAACGCCCGCTCGGTGCAAGTACATGGCACCTTGTGACCCTGCCACGCCTCCCGAGCAATGGCCGCTGCCTCGACTGACCAATCATAGTCCGGCATACACTATAACTACTGCGCCGCGCGAGTTCACCGATCAAAACGCTGCTTGTTAGAAATGATGTATAAACAGTGTCGTGCATATATACCTGTACTTGGATGAAAATAAAGTATAAGGCGGTGCAAATGACCTTTATGGTCCGGCACGCCTAAAAAAACACTCTCCCCCTCTCCCCATGAAAATAAAGAGAGGGACCCAGGAGACACTCAGAGACGGACGCTGGTGTTTGCAGTATACCTGGGCAATGCGTTGCCCAGGTATACTGACTGGGCGTTGCAACGCCCGGTCACGTCAGTCGATTGCGTTGGCGACTCTATTCGGTAAATTCGTGGCCGACTCTCACAGTCGTTTGGCTCCGGAACTTCTGAGCCGAGGTGGCTAAAGAGTGAGTTGTTCTCTACCAAAACTGGAGAATATCAAAAACGCGCAGGTCCATTCCTAGACTACCCACGGCCAGGGTATCAACTACCTGACAGAATCCAAGGCCCCTCTTAAGAGAGCTACGCCGAATGTTCGTGCGGCACAGATTGAACGTAGGCGGGGCGGGTTGGGAAGAAGCGTGACGCACCGCGCACCTGCGCTATTTCGCAGCAGCTTCACGTATGGTGTTGAGTTGTGCGGGGCACGTGTGCACTGTTCGTCACAACAGACCAGAGTCGGCAGCGGTGTGGCCTGTTGTGGCAGCAGTCGATTACTTTCGGTGACGATTACGACGACATTAGAGGGAGTGGTTTCCCAACTCGGCATCCCCCTCCAGATATGATGCACGATACTAAGATTGCGACACAATGGGCTGAGGTCTACTTCACTTGCATTTAAATACCTATGCTTCGACCGAAATTGAACATGAACCGCCATGTGTCCATAAGCTACCGATAGAGCCCAGTTGCTATGGACTATATACTCTACGGTATATGCCATAGTTTTACACATGTTCTGTTTTACACATAGTTTTGCACATATTACATGTGTTGGCGGAACAGTAGGAAGCGGTATACAAGTGGGCACACTACTCGCACACATACGCACTCGGGTGGCAACCAAGAGCAAGACCAAACCCTTACATCGTTAGTACAAGCCTACTGGCTCATCGTTCATTACCAAACCGTTAGCTTCTTAGACGGCTTTCAGTGAACTTGCTGCTTTTGTTCTGCAATTCGAAGGCCGCTCCTGTCGGTTAGGAACGTCCGAATAAGTAGGGAAGTCACGTTTTCGGTAAACATGCCGATGTAATGGCCTTATGTCTGATGCCTCAGGTTTCTGGAGAGTATGTGACGGCTCCTGTGCATCCCCCCCCCCCACCTGCTGGTGTGCCGGCCGTCCTGCCGGAGCGTCGCCGTGTTTCGGAGCGGTTGTCCCGGCGGTCGTTACGTGTCTGCCACAGTCGCTGGCCGCCGATCGGAGTCGCCTGGACGGGCCGTGCTGGCGGCGGATGGCGGCGCTGTTTCCCGGACCGGCCGTGGGCGCACACCCCGGGGACTTTCCCGAGGTTTGCCAGCGATGTCGAGATACGGAGTCGACCGGGAGCCCGCGCGTCGTGCCAAACGCGGGTGGATGAGCGAGCGGCGGGCAGGGAATTACGTCCGCCGTGGCGACAGCTTGGCCTAGCGCGACCTCGATGGTTTTCACCGGTGTGTGGCGTCGGCGGACCGGGCCGACTTGACCGACCTGGCCGACTTGACCGACCTGGCCGACCTGGCCGACCTGGCCGACTTGGCCGACCTGGCCGACGCGGACGACGCGGACGCGGTCGCCTGTCGGGCGCGCCTGTTTCCGGTGTGCCTGTTGACGGCCCGGCTCTTGGAAGAGCGATGCTCTGGCGGCCGTCGTGCCAGCTCTTCCAGATCAGCACCCCCACCCCCACCCCTACCCCACCGCCAAATTCGCGCGCCGTGCCCGGCCCAGTCGCTCCGCAACAGAGCATTTCTTGTCGCCCACACCTGTTGTCGCTGGTGAAAAATGGACCGCGGTGTTGCTGCCGCCGTTGTTCGGTGATGCACACCCGCAGTGCGTGACGGCCATCTGTGTCTGGGTGGGACACACAGTCGTCTGTGTCTGGGGTGGGACACACAGTCGTCTGTGTCTGGGTGGGACACACAACTGTCTGTGTCTGTGGTGGGACACACAGCCGTTTGTGTCTGGGTGGGACACACAGTCGTCTGTGTCTGGGGTGGGACACACAGTCGTCTGTGTCTGGGTGGGACACACAACTGTCTGTGTCTGTGGTGGGACACACAGTCGTCTGTGTCTGGGGTGGGACATACAGTCGTCTGCGTCTGGGTGGGACACATAGTCGTCTGTGTCTGGGGTGGGACACACAGTCGTCTGTGTCTGTGGTGGGACACACAGCCCTCGTGTCTGGGTGGGACACACAGTCGTCTGTGTCTGGGTGGGACACACAGCCGTTTGTGTCTGGGTGGGACACACAGTCGTCTGTTTCTGTGGTGGGACACACAGTCGTCTGTGTCTGTGGTGGGACACACAGCCCTCCGTGTCTGGGTGGGACACACAGTCGGCTGTGTCTGGGGTGGGACACATAGTCGGCTGTGTCTGGGGTGGGACACACAGTCGTCTGTGTCTGTGTGGAACACACAGTCGTCTGTGTCTGTGGTGGGATACACAGTCGTCTGTGTCTGTGGTGGGACACACAGCCCTCCGTGTCTGGGGTGGGACGCACAGTCGTCTGTGTCTGGGTGGGACACACAGTCGTCTGTGTCTGGGGTGGGACACACAGTCGTCTGTGTTTGGGTGGGACACGCAGTGGTCTGTGTCTGGGTGGGACACACAACTGTCTGTGTCTGTGGTGGGACACAGCTGTCTGTGTCTGGGTGGGACACAGCCATCTGTGTCCCAGATGGCTGTGTATATATGATGGCTGTAGATGGTTCTGTATCTGGGTGGGACACATAGTCGTCTGTGTCTGGGGTGGGACACACAGTCGTCTGTGTCTGGGTGGGACACGCAGTCGTCTGTGTCTGGATGGGACACACAGCCGTTTGTGTCTGGGTGGGACACACAGCCGTTTGTGTCTGGGTGGGACACACAGTCGTCTGTGTCTGGGTGGGACACACAGTCGTCTGTGTCCGGGGTGGGACGCACAGTTGTAACTGTCTTAGGTGGGACACGGCCACCTACCTGTGTTTGCTTGTGATCGTGTTTTGACGTGCTAGGTATCGGGTATGCACTACTAAGGGTTATCGCATTTCAAATATCTTCCTTCATAACCCCGAAGTTCGTTACTGTTTAGCCGCGATTAATATTTCGTTACTGTTTGGCGTGTTACGTCGACAATCACCCGCGCACCAAATGAGTCTACACTAAACGTTCCAATATGCCCGCTCATGCCTATCCAGCACTTGTTTATCTGTCGCGGCGCAAAACGCTGGAGTGAGCTTCTCGTCCACGCCGACACTCCAAGAGCGCTACCGAGCTGTAGCGTCGTATCACATCACTGGACTTGCCATGTATTTTATCCGTGTATCCTGTATTTTATCCCTGTATCCTCTTTTTCGTTTTCATCTACCTGTGATCGTGCACACATTCAAGCCTTTGTGTAGGTCTGCGCGTTCGCACGGATGACATGCTGACATACATGCATACTGCATGCATGCACTGTTGGGTCATCTCCTTCGGACACGATCTTTCAGGTGTAGATAGAAGGGCAATGTTCGATTGAGTTGATTATGGGCGTCGTGGAAGTTTTGGGGATACGGAGACATGGTTTTGATATCGATTCTTTCCATGCAAAGCCATGGTCGTGACGCTAAATTTCACGAAGTATGTTGGTGAGGGAAGGAGGTGGGACACATTTCCACCCCCGCAGTGTTGCTCATTTAATTCACATATAAAATGGATGGGGTAGTATGTTTATTAGTCCGAAGGTTGTCGAGTATTGAGGGAGTGGCAGCTGCCTACAGCCTCATGTTGAATATGGGCAAGAAGGGTCGATGTTGACATTTTGAGTGGAACAATGGTCTGTTCATGAGCGCACCAACTGTCGCCTGTGGTGGCGTGTGACTGTTGCAGCCGAACCCCTCCCCCGGGTTGTCGCCTGCCCACGGCTCGGGACGTGTGCCGTGAAGGGGCCGAGCCGGCCATCTCCGGGTGTGACGGTGTTCACAGAGGTGCGGTGTCGGACGGCCAGCTAGGCAGTCCGTGCGGCGCGGCGTCACTGTCCGAACACCTGGCATTGGGCTACACCTGCCGATAGGTGGGCTCACCCGCACCGCAACAGGACCAGGTGCGCGGGGGAAGGGAGTTATTAGTTGTACGACGCGTCGACTGCTTTGACCCTGCCCGCGACAGGCACTCTCCCACGCCGTTTGGTCGCGGGCGAAAAGTAGCGGCAGGTCCGACTCGAAACCACTACGATGGGAGACCGGCACGCTGTCCCTCCTCCCCTGGTGGGGCAGATTTGGTTTTGTCCCTTAGCCGAGGCGGAGTGCCATCTGCTAGATATAGTGTACGTTAAGAGAAAGCCTCGTTAAGCCGGCATATCTGGTGTTCCATAGTGCAGTAAACGCGCCATCAGAAAACGCCAAGCACGCAATCTTGCACTGCGCAAATAGCAACACCTCCATCCGATCTGTACAGCAATCTTCAAACAATCATTGCATCCGAGCATGACCTGTAAATCACACATAAAATCAGTCAGTCGATGATTCGAATGTTGATTTGATTTTTGTTGGCTTGGACACCCACTCAGAAACAAGTTTTGGCTGACACTTGCGTGTCCGGACGTGAGGCCCTCAATCCACGGCTTCCTCGGGTAAATACAGGTGCACTGCACTTCACGCTGGTCTGCGTGGTCATACCTGGACGGGTAATGTTCTTAATGCTCAACAAAATCGTCTATGCTAGTCGTGATGTACCTCTGGTAATAACGCCAGCGTCGCAAGCGAAACAATATCATCAAGCGGGAAGAGTGCCGTCGCTATTCCGTTGTGCGAAAATATCGCATCAAAGTTCTGACGGTTCACTATTGTCCACCAATTTGCGAAGTCATTTTGAAAGGTTGCACACTCAGCTCACCGCACATCTTCATCATCGTTGTCCCGAACAGCATGACGTTATGGAAAATCAGTGTCAGCGTATCGCTATTTACTGACACAGACGATGTTTCGCGAAGGATGGGCATGTGATATAGCTTTCCTAGTTCTAATTGACTTGGCTCGCTATTTGACGTAATCGATCGCAACTTTGGCCAATTAGGGTCCTTCAAGGTCTCGCGCAACCAGGAAAACACCGCACCAGTCCCGCCTCAACGGATCGGATATCGACACATTGGTGGACTCGCAATGCCAGCGCATTGAAGGACCCTTGGACCCAGCCCGCATTGTCACGGGAACTGTCTCAGAGTTGATGGGCCGAGAGCGATTTTGAAGCCGAATCTTCTTTCCACGGAACACCCAGAGGTTCATAGTTGTGTTCATGCAGAGGTGTGAGGGCGAGGCGTCACCCCTCTACCCCACCGCCCCGTGTTTCTGCTTCCGTATGGGTAGGTGTGGCCTACTTCAGTGAAGCTGTCTGTCAAGTTCTGTGTGTAGTTCGTACACGTCGCCTCGCCCACCACCCATCTGTTGGCTCAGTCGGTAGAGCGGTGGACTGTAGTGTCTGTCGGGCAGGAATGCATAGGTCGCTGGCTCAAATTCTGCCCGGAGGGGTTTTGTTTGTCTTAATGCTCGTATTTGTTTAAGGGGAATCCGAAGACGAACGAAAAGGCTTACGGTAGTATGTTGCAATGAAAAGTTCCTAAAGTTCTTGCCCGTGGAGGATGGTGGACCTCCCCTCCCCGTGCAATATTTTTCGGCTCCCATGGAAAAAGGGTCTGACGCTTGCTGTAGCTGATGGAGCATCCTTCCCCTAGCTTTTGGTATTAAATATTATATTGTGTATTATCGATATTCTCCAACATCATTTTTATCCCTCTACGGGAAAAGCCTTGATCTGAAAAGCTTAAACAGAACAATAGTTGTTAAAAGGTAAGAAGACTGGTAAAAATACATCGATACCCGGTTGCTACACAAATATAGATGTGAGCTTGTGACTCAGTACATGAGTATCTATCCACCTGCGTCTTAAATGCACTTGAGTGCGAGTTCGCGAATATGTCAGCACATGGTATCCTCATTAAAAATATGTTCGTCTCTCTTACTGATCTGCTGAACAAGCCTCACCTAATAGTTTACACACGTACATATGCTGCATGCAATAAAGCAGGTTAACCGTTTCTCCGAATTGGAACACATAATACGAAGTTCTGTAATACCACCGATAAGTCTGTCTAACCGCGTGACACGTTTCGTAAGAGCATGATGGTGGCCTGCACGCGATGAGTGAACAAAGATCATTTTATAAACATTTTATAAAGGGTAGAAGGTGCTGATATTCCAGAGATTCCGACCCAGGTGCATCGCTAGCAACATTAAACACTTGTGCTTAGCCCGGCCTACCCGCTCCAGATGTGGCGCGGCTGCGTCTGCCCAGATGACAGAGCAATACTCAAGGTGAGACCTAATGTTCACATTGTATGCGGTCACTTTTCGAAAACTGCCTACCATGGACTTCTGCGTACATGGATCTAATAAACAACCCTGGTGCTCGGTGCACACTTGACGCGGTTATCTGTGTGTGCTGTGCGGGTGCCAATTTTCTTTGTCGTCACGCAAATGTCCTTTCATGTCACTTGTCAATTTGAAGATGTGATGTGTAACTGAGCTTCGAGATCATATTGAGAATAGGATCTCACACGTTTTCGTTTCCGGGCAGTGAGGTTTCCAAAACTAGATAAACATTTCGACCTCATCTGATACTTAATCTATGGCTCGAGATGTAGCATATCCCACGTCGCTAGTAACCCAATAAGCTGAGCAACTCTATGGTGTTTACACTAGGAGCGATTAAATGTGAAAATTATTGTTGTTTATGCGAAACATTGCCCTTTACTCCGATTTACGATCGCAAGTCGGAGTCGGATATCATTGCACACCACCATAGTATTGCGAATCAACTCGAAACCCAAGTTTAGTTGCAGAGTAGGTGGATTATCATCGTTGACTGTTTTGAATAATTGCGGCTTGATCAGGCTGCAGGTGATGTCAGTACTTACCATACCATTGGACACAGAGCCACGCTGCACCCAGTTGATTGTGAGAAGTGCCCCGTTTGTTGCGGCAGTGCTGCTCGGCTCTCCTTAAGCCGGGTAAGTGAAGGGAGACGTGCATTGTATCCGTTCAGGTGTGACCATAGTGGTGGCGTGGATGACGTAGGTGCATGGCTGCCATGACAGGCTCTCCCAGTGCAGGACGGAAATGTAAACCGTTCCCGGATTTTGGCATACAGAGCATTATCATCTCACTGTTCTCACTTGGAGGTCCAGTGGTGCCGTTTGACAATGAATCACTCATTGACGAAGTGATCAGGTCCAGTGAAGGGCAAATTGTGTTTCTGATGTTACAGGTTTGACGAATAATATCGTCCCCATATTTTTATAATAATTCCCCCACCATAAAATTTTATCTCCACATCCAGAGTTACATGGTACAAATCCAACCCTGTTTCCGTGATAGTTGATTTCTGTTGTGAAGATAATTGGAACATACCACTTACCAAGTACTGAATCGACATTTATTCCCACCAGATTTTTACATCCTGCTTGTAGATGCCTCCTTAGGCAGTCTACATTTCGTGCTTAAATCATTGTCATGTGTCTACCCTCAGAACTATCATTCAAACATATTGTGAATACCATAGTTCATGGCGGGTTTCGATATTAACTATGAACTAACTATAATACACTCTTTTCGACATGGCACACCGATGAAAGCCCATCCCTTGGTCATCGCAGTCAGCTGAGGCGGGCAGCTTATCTGTGCTGGAGTGGCGACGTAGTGAAGTCACTGGAGCTTCATCACCTGCAGCTGGCTCTCTGGTATTGGCTATTTTAGCCGATAAGGAAGCAGTGGCGGGAGGGGGGATGCCGACACCGAGTGTTGCCTATCTTTCTCGGATATCGGCTATTTTACCCGATTGGTATTCTGCATTCATTTGTGTCAGTATCCTAGCGTGCTGCTTGGTGGTGTCAAGTTCGCCGGGTCTCATTTGTAAGTGCTGCTTGGTGGTGTCAGATTCGTCAGGGCTCATTTCGGCTGGCGTGCCAAATGCAAGAAAAATATCAGGTATGTTCGGATCATGTAACGTGCTAGGCGTATGTGATACAACCTAGGTGGTTCAAATACGTTTTGGAACAGAGAAGTATATAGAAGTACAGAAGTATAAGAACAGCGAAGCCAGCTGCAGTTGGGTTCATCGGTCGGTTCGACTTTGATCCAGGCTTGCTCACCGCTATAGGAACTGGAGGCGGGCACTGAGTATGCCACTCGGACACCGTGGCCGCCGGCCAGCCGGGGGTCCCAGAGCACGACGGCCACTCCCAGCTGATGTCGGCTTCCGGGTGGGTGCCAGCCGGCCGAGCAAAGCCGAACAGAATATCGCCCGGCGTTGTGCTCGGAACTCTGGACATGCTTCCCGCGACGTCCTGCCCGCGGCTCCCACCTGTTGTGATGGATCCAGGGGAAGCATCAGGGAGCCCTGACCGCAGCTGCCAGCCAGCTGATGGATGCAGAGCAGACGTCATGGAGCAGGCAGTTCGACACACGTGGTGCCGGTCGTACGGCACGCCCAAGGTGACCAGGCGGCGCTGTTCGGCTGTTCGGCCGATGCGGCGCCAGCTGCGTGACGCGACGCGGCGTCACGTTAGTGATGCCCATGGTGGAGCTGTTGGTTGGCTGTGACACCGGGCGTCACCAGCGAAGTGAGCTGAAGGCTCACTTCCAGCTGATGGCTGCATCGGCTGGACATCTTTGGACGACGGGGTGCGAAACGTCGGTTCGGTCGGGAGTGGTGTGGTGGTTCAGGAAGAACTTCACCTCTGTGAACTGTCTGGAAGAACTTCACCTCTGTGGACGGTCTGGAAGACAGTCTGGAAAACGGTCTTGAAGACGGTCTGGAAGACTGTCTTGAAGACGGTCTGGAAGACGGTCTGGAAGACGGTCTGGAAGACGGTCTGAAGACAGGAAGACGAGGTGGGGCCGCATTGTTGTCAGCCATGTCGGCCACGATTATTAGACCCTCGGGCGCACTGGATGTATATCGGGAGGCTGGGCACACGGTGGCTATTCTGGGACACCTCATCACGGTGGAGCTGTTGCGTCAGTCGAGCCACGTCATCATCACAATATCTCCCAAGAATGGGCGATCGGGATGACGTTTCACCCAATATTAGCTCGAATTTCGGGTAAACTGACGTAGCAGCGACATCTGGGTGGAATACACTGGAACATAAATTGTAATGGAAGTTTCCGGAATGGAAGTACATTTCAGGCCTTCTACTCTAAGGGAATCGGAAAGCCGTACCCCACCGCAATCCAGCGTAATCCACCGTAATCCACCGCAATCCACCGTGATCCACCATGATCCACCGCAATCCACCTCAGGCTTGCTCCGCGGCCAACAAGAGGCGATACCTTGATTAGGCGCTATAAGTCGGCGCCAATGAAAATCATCACACGGACTGGCGAAGGTGTGCATTTCTGAGACGTTCTGTCAACGTTCCTGCAGTCATCGCAAGCCCACTGCGATGTCTGTGTGTCTGGTCCTTGAAGATGACGATGCGAAGCGCACTAACAAAGCACGATGCTAATAAGAAATGATGGTATTGGAAGTTGGGTACAGTGTCAAAGTTAATTCCAGTCATACTGACAAATCCACTCATTAAGCTGTCCGAAATATATGGAAGCACGTTATGTGTCTCCGAATTGTGTTTTTTCTAACTACAGACTAATCCTACCCGAACTTAGCCAAGGTGACCTCGATGCTTTGCTTGACCTACACCATGGTCAAATGTTCTACCAGCTTAGAAACACCATAAGCTAGAGGTTTTCCTGGGTATGATCTCGATTTCGTCATTGTCTCCTGTTTTAAAAATAGAGAGCGACGAACTACGCGGCATATAGATAACACCACAGTGTCCATTCCAGTTCGTAGTGTGTTAAAGCTCAAAAGTTAGCCGTCGCTCATGCAGGGATTAATGTAACCCCACAAAAGACGACCACAGAAAAAATGGCGCGCCGGCGCGCACCATCATTTGATGAAGCTGATGGGGAATCTTTTGCGATCTTGTGGTATACAAAGTTGTAGATACCCTGCCAGGTCGCTGAGTTTTGACACCGCAAGAGTTTGTAGGGTATTTTTTGTTGTTGTCGAATTCGATAATTATCAGCACTTAATTTTGCTTATTTCCTCCAATTGGCCACCGATCAATGCGGTGGGGTGATGAACAACTTAGCTTACGTGTTTGTCCAGGCCACTGATGTGCTAAGGATCATTCGATATCACTAGTCCATCTTGACCTCATGCGACCCTTTTCGGCTTCCAAGACACTGGGGTTGATTTATGTCCTAAAACCTAATTCGGCATTCATCTTTACCGTTCGATCAAGGGGAATATGGTTTTGGGTAACATTTCCAAAGCTTTGCAAAACGAGGTGAACACTTTGGAATTGTTTCTACACAGGGAACGATTAAACGTAATGCTGCTATTTTTAGTGAGGAAGTCTCTTAAGCTGACCTGAGAGATCAGTTAAAAGGTTAGCAGCACGAAGGTTCGTAACCGGGAGTGTCGTGTCGCGTGCAACAGACCGACTTCTGCCTCATGCCGCTGGCATGGGATGCCCATATATCGAGAACAGTGATTCAAATGCGGCCCAGAAAGCGCCTTTCTGATGCTGTTCGGCGCAGCAGTGGATTGATAATGGCATGCATTCAACAGACCAGTCAGGAAGCGGTCGACTCACCTGGAGATTTCTATGACTTCTTTTAGTGGTGCGAAAAAGGCGCCATCCCGATAATTACCACGCGCACACTTTCATAGATTGCCTCGTTATTCGCAACGTTTTCCGGCAGGTTTTGTTCTCTTTTCGGATTACTTCCAGCCGATGTTGTTTCTGGAAAGCGCACTGCGTGCAGGGCACATCGATGATTCACACGGGCGTGGTGAGCATCTGCTTTCGCGGGCTCCGTGCTCGCACGCGATGAGTGCTAAGTTGCGCCGGCGCGCCAAACTCCTGGACGAATTGGCCGCTGGCTAAATGTTTGACCACAGTGGGCGGAATCCATTTCTGGCTGGCAAACTGCGCCAGTCGGCCGAGTTCACCGTGCCAAGGCTGCGGAACGCGCTCGTCTGTGGCCAGTCCACAACCTGGCGGATGTGGCCAGTGGATGCACGATGTGTGTCAACACGTGGTCTGTCGGGCAGTTGTTGGATCTCGTCGGCAGTTGTTTGATCCCGTCGGCAGTTGTACCGACGTCCGCCCGAGCACCCCGGGGAGCCGCACTGCCGCAGCTGCCGCGACAGCTGCGGCAGCTGCTCCAACGTCAGGTGCGACATCGGTTGGCGACATGACGTCATCGGCTGCCACATCAGCCGGCGGCAGATGCGACAGCTGATGACGTGATGCGGGCTGCCACATCAGTCGACGGCAGATGCGACAGCTCGTGGTGTGATGTCGTCTTTGACATTTGAAAGGTCAATGTATGGGCGAACGGGTAATTAATGTAAAGCGCCAAGTCTGCTCGTATGCGGAAGTCACTGCTCGTCGTCCCCGCACTGAAACGAAGCTCAAAGGAAAACTGCTTTGGTATCTACGTGATGTAGTGAATACTGAGTAAAGCAACTTGTCCGGTCACCATGCCTCTGCATTATTCCCACCCCTCCGTCCGTAGGACTGATGTCCGACTTTCTGCTGCCTGAAAATCAGTACTACGCTCAAGAAGCGGGAGCTTTTAAACTTGGCCGCCTTGTTTCGGTGAGTGTAACCCGTTTCGAATTAAGCAGCAGGTGGAAAGTCTGAAATTGCCTGGAAGAAAAACTTCGCTTGCAGCTTGCGACGAATGTTTTTTTTTGTATTCAAAGAAATGCATATTTACTGCAGTCTGTTTGAAGTCTTGTCTGTGTTTCAGCGGGACGTTCTGAGGCTGTTGTGCTTGGCTCGCCTCTAGCGGCATTGCTTACTGGAAAGTCCGCTTCGTGGCGGGAATTTTTAGCGTGGCTGACTGGCACACTTCGGCCTCGTTCCGCCAGTTTCAGCTGGCGATTTCGCCGAAGCGGTCGATACACCATGTATGGGCGACTCTGGTCGGCCGGCGCCAGATCGCCGTCTGTCGCGCGCTTCCGACTTGAGCGTCGACTCGTATGCCGCCTTGAGCCACGACCTGCAGACCGACCGGCAGACACGCGCTGACCGGGCGTGGCCTTGACACTGACTGGCAGCGTCGCGGGCGACTGCGGCGCTGAATCACGCCACCCCCGCAGCGCTGTCACGGTTCCAACTCTCTTCCGCGCCGGCACCAGCCAACAGTTGGCCTTTGTCGCTGCGCCCTGAAATACGGCCAGTCGGCCGGCCGTCGGCCAGCACACCGTGTGCAGTGTGTGGTGTGTTTGTTGACCGCACGGCTCCAGCGATGGCCGCCCTGTCGAGCACGTGCAGCGCGTTCCTGTGCCTGTGGTCGCCCGGCGACCCGTTCTGGAGGCAGCAGCTGACGCTGGCCCCGCGGCCGCCGTGTCAGCGCCGCCGCCGCTGCCGACGCCGCTGCCGCCGCCGCCCGCCACCACCGTCTCCAGACCTGGGCCAGACTGTTCCGACGTAAACAGGTGAACTGTCGCTGTCGCTCCCGGCGCAGAGGATGTCCGGTCTGGCGCAGAAGATGTATGGTCTGGCGCAGAGGATGTCCGGTATGGCGCAGAGGATGTCTGATCTGCCGCAGAGGATGTATGGTCTGGCGCAGAGGATGTTCGATTTGGCGCAGAAGATTTCCGGTCTGGCGCAGAGGATGTCCGGTCTGGCGCAGAGGATGTCCGGTATGGCGCAGAGGATGTCTGGTCTGGCGCAGAAGATGTATGGTCTGGCGCAGAGGATGTTCGGTATGGCGCAGAGGATGTCCAGTATGGCGCAGAGGATGTCCAGTATGGCGCAGAGTATGTCTGGTCTGGCGCAGAGGATGTCCGGTATGGCGCAGAGGATGTCCAGTATGGCGCAGAGGATCCGAGTGTGATCTGGGCCACAGGGGCGGGACTCAGCCTGGGTGGACAGCGGGAGCGAGATTTGACCCGAGCCGCGGGGATTGGGGTGTACTCAAGCCTCTGGGCGAGATTTGACCCTAGCCGTGGGGACTGGATCAGACCCGAGCCGTGGGAACGATATTTCATCCGAGCCGTGGGTAGCGAGATTTGACCCTAGCCGTGGGGATGGGGCCAGACCCGAGTCGTGGGGATGAAGCCAGACCCGGTGCCGACGGTGACAGATCAGGTCGGCTCAGGGCGTGACGGCAACACAATTAGGCGGCTCCCCCCGCCTCCCTCCCCCGCCCCGCCATCGACCGGTGGTGACGCCGCCGACACAGTGTCGCTCGCCTCCCCCACGCGCACTCTCACACACTGCCCGGCCGGCATAGTGGCGCAGGCTGTCTCGGTGTGCCAGTCCGCCTGTGCAGTTGATGGGGTCGTTTATTGGTATGGCCTGACAAATATGCACCATTTGAGTTCAGATATGTTCACGACAGACTACGCAGGATGCGTGGCGTCAGACAGTCGCCCGCCACTACGAGTGGTTGTTTGTCGCGTCGTGATTAGTTTCCTTGCTTTGTTTAATCAAGTGTTCGGAGGAAGCGTCTTGCGACATTCGCTGCGAGCGTCTGGAAAATGATGTGTTCATCTTCCTTGGTGTGCATCAAATTAGTAGTGGATCGTTGGCGTGGATCAAGTTTTCATTGATGTGTGGCTATTGCTATGCTTCCGGATTGGATGTAAATGAGGGTTCGTTTGGAGGCGAACAGCTAGCACTGGCTGAGCTAAAGTTGTACTGTCGCTGATGTATGCCAATTGCAGCGCTCCCAGGTGGTGCAATCGGCCCGGACCGCTTCCATCCTCACGCAGTCATGTAACGACGCTGGTGCTTGTGATTATACGCTCCGAGACGTGCTGTGACCTATTTTGTGTGGTAGTAGCGGGGTGGGGCGGGGGTGCATGTCGTCGATCCTCCATTCCATGTTGTGGTCGTGTTATCTCCATCCCACGACATACAGAAAGGTGGCGTAGCGGACGCGGAAGCTGGCCGTGACCCAGCCATGTGGACCAGGGGTGCCGTGCCACGTTGACGCGTCTAGGCACCAGTAACCATGCTGACATGTTTTGGTAACAAGCATATGTGCGACGCGATTCGTATTGCGCTTGCACATGCAATATTTGCACTCTTACAAGTTGGCTTCCTTCTGGAATCCAGCCAAGTACAGTTGAAACAGTGACATTACTGGCACAGAGCATACTTCCGCCCGCTCTTCGAGTAAGAGTTCGTTCTGTAGGTAAGAACCGAGCTGATGAATGGCTGATTCTGAAGATGGAGCGTAAGAAATAGAAAACTGCGCTAGCTTCTGCATCTGCGGAACCTATTACATGATGGGGGCAATACTCTCGTGTAATCCTCTGAACTAGAAATGATTGTACTGGCATCCTGAATCACGTTATTAAAAAAAACTTCCTGGCATCTATAGTCATGGCGGAGCATTCATAAGAGTACCTAGTATTCCTTTGCGCTCCCCTTAGGCCGTCTTAGTCAACTATACTTTAGCTGCTGCTTCTGCATGGCTATGCATGGCTACTGCTTATATAGCTGCTGCTTACATGGATACTGCTTATATAGCTACTGCTTTTAGCATTTCTTCCCCAAGCATGGGCAATGTAAGGAAACCCTGACGATCCTGGTGTTCATATTTTGTGTTCACTTCCCCATAAATATTGGTATGGTCGTGGTACCTGGACCTAGTGCCTGGTATAGTCCCACTGGGTAATGTTATCATCCTGGCACCTGGACCTAGTGCCTGGTATGGTCCTGGTCCGGAAATATATCCGTAGGAATTGAGTGCAACCACTCTAGTGATAGTCTGCCAGCTCGCTGTCACACTAAAAATCAACTATCCCGTCAGAGGCGCGTTGCCAATGGCCAGCTGCTGTCACGATGTATGCTGTGCTCCATTTTACTCGAAATAAGAGAGCTGGAGAGTAATTTTAAAGGTCATCCCGCGTGCTTCCATAAGCCGGGTCGCTCTGTGCCTTTACCCGGCCTGTGGTCCTGAATGTGGCTGGACTGAGTGCAACAACTGAGTGCGTGTGTAGGCCACGCGTGGACCTGGCCTTCCTGACCGGTGTGTGGTCAGCATGTGATGCCGTGTGAAGGACCGCCTCGGTCTCGGAACGTGTGTCTCACGGAGTCACGGGACATAAAATGAAGTAATAATTTGCTCGCATTGCTCGAAAAACTTCAATCCGCAATTAAATACTTCGAAATATAAAATGATTGCCTTCTTCCTGCCGCACTCGAATGCAGATTACAATCCAGGATTGCAAATCCTGCGATCTAAATCCCAATCACCCCTGATAGGCTACTGTCCATGCCGGTGGGCGGTGTGCGTGTGTGATGGTCCATGCCGCTGGGCGGTGTGTGTGTGTGATGGTACATGCCGGTGGGCAGTGTGTGTGTGTGATGGTCCATGCCGGTGGGCGGTGTGTGTGTGTGATGGTCCATGCCGGTGGGCGGTGTGTGTGTGATGGTCCATGCCGGTGGGCGGTGTGTGTGTGTGTGATGGTCCATGCCGGTGGGCGGTGTGTGTGTGCGACGGTCCATGCCAGTGGGCGGTATGCGTGTGTGATGGTCCAGCCGGTGGGCGGTGTGCGTGTGTGATGGTCCATGTCGGTGGGCGGTGCGTGTGATGGTCCATGCCGGTGGGGGGTGTGTGTGTGTGATGGTCCATGCCGGTGGGCGGTGTGTGTGTGTGATGGTCCATGCCGGTGGGCGGTGTGCGTGTGTGATGGTCCATGCCGGTGGGCGGTGTGTGTGTGTGATGGTCCATGCCGGTGGGCGGTGTGTGTGTGTGATGGTGGGCGGTGTGCGTGTGTGAGGTCCATGCCGGTGGGCGGTGTGATGCCGGTCCATGCCGGTGGGCGGTGTGTGTGTGTGTGACGGTCCATGCCGGTGGGCGGTGTGTGTGTGTGTGATGGTCCATGCCGGTGGGCGGTGTGTGTGTGTGATGGTCCATGCCGGTGGGCGGTGTGTGTGTGTGATGGTCCATGCCGGTGGGCGGTGTGTGTGTGTGTGATGGTCCATGCCGGTGGGCGGTGTGTGTGTGTGTGTGACGGTCCATGCCGGTGGGCGGTGTGTGTGTGTGTGATGGTCCATGCCGGTGGGCGGTGTGTGTGTGTGTGTGACGGTCCATGCCGGTGGGCGGTGCGTTACGCAGCCATCCGGCGCCTGTGCTGGCCCAGGTGATGCCGTGACGGCCGCTCCAGCTGCGCGTCTCACCGGTCTGTCTGTGTTGCAGAAGTCCGCGTGCGGCGTGACTGCCGACCCGCCCACCGAGACGGTGACGGTGGCGCCCGTCTCAGTGGCCAGCCTCAGCGAGTTTTCGGCCGCCCCGGCCGCTCAGAGCGCCGCCCACAGCGCCCCTAACGGCGACCACGCCAACCACGCCGGCCGCAGCGCGCTCACGTCCAGTCAGAGCAATCAGGTCAGTGGTGGCGACACTGGCGCGGCGAAACCATTGCTTTGCGCAGGTAAACTACTCATGTAACCGTCGAGTGCTGCTTTTCAGACCAAGTCACCGGGACCTTCGACGGTCCAGATCGCACGCGCTCAGCACTCATCTCCAGCCAGATCCGCTATTGCCTAGCTATTGGAATTCAGAAGTCCATCGGCACTCTTGGGTGTCGAGGCTCGCCTCTGAAGGTTGGGGCTTGTGTCGACAGCCAGCTATGATAAAGGTATATCGCGTGTCAGCATCTGAATAGATTCGATATCAAGCCATTCAATTCCTCTTGAAAACGAAAATCAGATTGGCTTACAACGGGCGCAGCAAAAGGAGAAATATTGGTTTGTGTTGCGCTCGTATTAAAAAAGTCAATCCGTATATTGAGCGTATTGTTCATGCCTAATTTAACCAACAATATATTCTGCATGTTATGTTTTTTTCGTGACACCGGAAAGCGTAATCTGACAGTAAAATTGCTTAGTGCTGAATAGCATTTTATTCTGCTCCACCGCAAGTTGTCCTGTACCTTTTTTTGCCAAGGATTTATTCGAGTGCTGGACCTGGAGCTGTGTTTATGCTTTTAAATGCACTTGAGCACTATCTGTATAAGTGCCGTGCCTCTGCCACGTGCACGCTCAGAATACCCCAGCTTTTCTAATGGCACACAATGCAGAATTTGCCGGCAGCTGTACTTTTGACTATCGTAGCTTTCGGGGTCATCGGAAGTCCAGCAAAATCGTGTTGTGCTACCGAGATGTGGGCTACCTGAGTGTGCATCAGTTGACACATTCCCTCTAGGTTGTAAGACACTGACGTGTCGGATCGCCGAGTGTGACCTCCCCTTCAAAGCTCAGGATGGTAAACTCCTCCAAATATTACGGTGTCTGCGCAATGTGTGCTAATGTGCAATGTGCGCGTGCGTGTATTGTACACAATGTGCGCGTGCGTGGATAATACACAATGTGCGTGTGCGTGGATAATACACAATGTGCGCGTGCATGGGTAATACACAATGTGCGCGTGCGTGGATTGTACGCAATGTGCGCGTGCGTGGGTACTACACAATGTGCGCATGCGTGGGTAATACACAATGTGCGCGTGCGTGGATAATACACAATGTGCGCATGCGTGGGTAATACACAATGTGCGCGTGTGTGGGTAATACACAATGTGCGCGTGCGTGGATTGTACACAATGTGCGCGTGCGTGGATTGTACACAATGTGCGCGTGCGTGGGTAATACACAATGTGCGCTTGCGTGGATAATACACAATGTGCGCGTGCGTGGATAATACACAATGTGCGTGTGCGTGGATAATACACAATGTGCGCGTGCGTGGATAATACACAATGTGCGCATGCGTGGATAATACACAATGTGCGCGTGCGTGGATAATACACAATGTGCGCATGCGTGGGTAATACACAATGTGCGCGTGCGTGGATTGTACACAATGTGCGCGTGCGTGGATAATACACAATGTGCGCGTGCGTGGGTAATACACAATGTGCGCGTGCGTGGATTGTACACAATGTGCGCGTGCGTGGGTAATACACAATGTGCGCTTGCGTGGATAATACACAATGTGCGCGTGCGTGGATAATACACAATGTGCGTGTGCGTGGATAATACACAATGTGCGCGTGCGTGGATAATACACAATGTGCGCGTGCGTGGATTGTACACAATGTGCGCGTGCGTGGATAATACACAATGTGCGCGTGCGTGGATTGTACACAATGTGCGCGTGCGTGGATTGTACACAATGTGCGCGTGTGTGGGTAATACACAATGTGCGCGTGCGTGGATTGTACACAATGTGCGCGTGCGTGGATTGTACACAATGTGCGCGTGTGTGGGTAATGCACAATGTGCGCGTGCGTGGATTGTACACAATGTGCGCGTGCGTGGATTGTACACAATGTGCGTGTGTGTGGATAATACACAATGTGCGCGTGCGTGGATAATACACAATGTGCGTGTGCGTGGATAATACACAATGTGCGCGTGCGTGGATAATACACAATGTGCGCGTGCGTGGATTGTACACAATGTGCGCGTGTGTGGGTAATGCACAATGTGCGCGTGCGTGGATTGTACACAATGTGCGCGTGCGTGGGTAATACACAATGTGCGCGTGCGTGGATTGTACACAATGTGCGCGTGTGTGGGTAATGCACAATGTGCGCGTGCGTGGATTGTACACAATGTGCGCGTGCGTGGGTAATACACAATGTGCGCGTGCGTGGATTGTACACAATGTGCGCGTGCGTGGATTGTACACAATGTGCGCGTGTGTGGGTAATACACAATGTGCGCGTGCGTGGATTGTACACAATGTGCGCGTGCGTGGATTGTACACAATGTGCGCGTGTGTGGGTAATGCACAATGTGCGCGTGCGTGGATTGTACACAATGTGCGCGTGCGAATACACAACGTGCGCGTGCGTGGATTTACACAATGTGCGCGTGTGGGTAAGCACAATGTGCGCGTGCGTGGATTACACAATGTGCGCGTGTGTAATACACAATGTGCGCGTGCGTGGATTGTACACAAGGCGCGTGCACAATTGCGCGTGGATAATACACAATGTGCGCGTGCGTGGATTGTACACAATGTCTGCGTGGATTTAACAATGTGCGCGTGTTCGATAATCACAATGTGCGCGTGCGTGGATAATACACAATGTGCGCGTGCGTGGATAATACACAATGTGCGCGTGCGTGGATTGTACACAATGTGCGCGTGCGTGGATAATACACAATGTGCGCGGCGTGGATTGTACACAATGGCGCGTGCGTGGGTAATACAATGTGCGCGTGCGTGGATTACACAATGTGCGCGTGCGTGGATATACAATGTGCGCGTGCGTGGATAATACACAATGTGCGCGTGCGTGGATTGTACACAATGTGCGCGTGCGTGGATAATACACAATGTGCGCGTGCGTGGATTGTACACAATGTGCGCGTGCGTGGGTAATACACAATGTGCGCGTGCGTGGATTGTACACAATGTGCGCGTGCGTGGATTGTACACAATGTGCGCGTGCGTGGATAATACACAATGTGCGCGTGCGTGGATAATACACAATGTGCGCGTGCGTGGATTGTACACAATGTGCGTGTGCGTGGATAATACACAATGTGCGCGTGCGTGGATAATACACAATGTGCGTGTGCGTGGTTAATACACAATGTGCGCGTGCGTGGGTACTACACAATGTGCGCGTGCGTGGATAATACACAATGTGCGCGTGCGTGGATTGTACACAATGTGCGCGTGTGTGGGTAATGCACAATGTGCGCGTGCGTGGATTGTACACAATGTGCGGATAGTGTGCAGTGAGCCCTTCTGGGGCACTAGTTCAGATCACAGTGGAATAAGTTATACATCGCTTGATTGGTCAGGTTCAAGCATATTTCTGAATTAAGATGGTCTGGCATGATGTGCTCATCGGCAATGGAAACGAAGTTGTACGAATGAGAAAGGCCAAAGCACCTCTGCCGCATACAAAATAGGCGCTGCGCTGCTGGCAGAATAGTGCGCGTGGCTATCGTGTAACGGGAAGTCTACCGGCTTGCATCCCGGTGATGGCCCGCAGTTTTGCAACTATCTAGACTACCCAACCCGGGGTAGAGAATAATGACGCTGTGTGTGTTTGGGAACATGCAATCGCGTTGTCCGCCACCGCCCACGCTCACCTCCATGCACACCCGCGTACTCTCACAGAAGGTAGTTTGTGAGGTGGACGTTTGACCTCATTTCTGAATAAGCTGAGCTCGAGCGACAATAAGCCGCGTTCATTTGATTTCACTACGCTTGTCGAGTATCACGGGTGTGTGGTGTCGCCAGCGCGTGATATTGATATTACCTGACACGCGACTGAAAAGTATCAGCGGCAGACTGCTGCAGTGCCGGCAGTGGACGTTTAACCGCAGTCGATCTACCTAAAGCGTGCGCGCGCGCACACCCACACACACACACACACACCCCACACACACACACACCCCCACACACACACACACACACACACACACACACACCACACACACACACACACACACACACACACACACCCACACACACACACACACCCACCCCACACACACACACACACACACACACACACACACACACACACACACACACACACACACACACACACACACACACACACACACACACACACACACACACACACACACACACACACACACACACACACACACACACACACACACACACACACACACACACACACACACACACACACACACACACACACACACACACACACACACACACACACACACACACACACACACACACACACACACACACACACACACACACACACACCATCCCGGGGACTGAAGCTCCGTTATCCCCCCTCCTCCAGCATACGCCATCCCTTGAACATACGCCATGTCCCTGAAGCTCGGCTACCCCTCACTGCACACTTACACACATACGCACATACACGTGGCGCCTTTGTGACGAGTTCCGCCGCGATCTCCACACCTGCTACAACAGCCAGGGCGGCGACGCCCGAACGAGGGCACTTTTTGTAGTCGGTTGCGCCAATGTTTGGCGAAATTTGGCCGCCCACACCGCGGCACGCACGTGGACTTTTTCTGGGCTGCAAGCGTGGCACAGATGTGCCGTCTTCAGCTCACTGGCACCCCCATGTCATTGTAGCCTCGTATCCATTGCGGTATAAAAGGACAAAGAAATTCGCACTGTTTATCGCTTTGCAATGAATTGTGTTTCGTTCGAGCAGGTGATGCGGTAACCAGTGCCTACTTGTGGCTGGCCAGCACTTCCGTGGTACATGTGTGTGTGAGTCGATCGGCGGAGTCGGCGTGTTGCCAATAGGGCGATGCAATTTGCCAGAGGTCACCCAAGCCTGACCGGAACATCATGCGTAATTGGGCCTGTCGGACCGCTGTCCCAGCCGATTTTCCGGCCTCTGTTCCGGCCGCTGACTTGGCGCTGCCCCCCCCACTGCGTGTTTGTTTGTGTGGCTTTCCGACGCACCAGCCGAGGCTAGATGGCGTCTGCTTCTCCTCGCCCGGGCAGGAAAGGCAGGACCGCGGAGAATCCAGCCGTGTATCTCTGGTTTGTCCGACGCTCAGCTTACCCACTGAGCTATCGACGCCCGCTCGTTTCCGCTTCTTCTTCACTCTGACGGCTCCACGGAGCCATTAGCCGTGGCTGCATCGTCCAGATCATCGTGGCCGCATCGTCCAGATCATCGTGGCCGCATCGTCCAGAGCATCGTGGCCGCATCGTCCAGAGCATCGATACGGCACAACCGTCGAGGATAGCCGAAAATTTCGGTTTCCTCGTCCTTCAGCACACAATTCATGACAGGGAGGACGAGGCCGCCCCACAGCCGCCGCTTATCCCCGTACTGTGCTGAGCACTCCGTCAGGTGTTGCTGCCCTGTTGGCTGGGGTGTGCTGGGCACTCCGTCAGGTGATGATGCCCTGTTGGCCGGGGTGTGCTGAGCACTCCGTCAGGTGATGATGCTCTGTTGGCCGGGGTGTGCTGTGCACTCCGTCAGGTGATGATGCCCTGTTGGCCGGGGTGTGCTGAGCACTCCGTCAGGTGATGATGCTCTGTTGGCCGGGGTGTGCTGGGCACTCCGTCAGGTGATGCTGCCCTGTTGGCCGGGGTGTGCTGTGCACTCCGTCAGGTGATGATGCCCTGTTGGCCGGGGTGTGCTGGGCACTCCGTCAGGTGTTGCTGCCCTGTTGGCCGGGGTGTGCTGTGCACTCCGTCAGATGTTGCTGCCCTGTTGGCCGGGGTGTGCTGGGCACTCCGTCAGGTGTTGCTGCCCTGTTGGCTGGGGTGTGCTGGGCACTCCGTCAGGTGATGCTGCCCTGTTGGCTGGGGTGTGCTGTGCACTCCGTCAGGTGTTGCTGCCCTGTTGGCTGGGGTGTGCTGGGCACTCCGTCAGGTGATGCTGCCCTGTTGGCTGTTGGCTCCTCAGGTGATGCTGCCCTGTTGGCTGGGGTGTGCTGGGCACTCCGTCAGGTGATGCTGCCCTGTTGGCTGGGGTGTGCTGGGCACTCCGTCGGCTGCCCTGTTGGCTGGGGTGTCCCTCAGGTGATGCTGCCCTGTTGGCTGGGGTGTGCTGTGCACTCCGTCAGGTGTTGCTGCCCTGTTGGCGGTGCCCCCTCAGGTGTTGCTGCCCTGTTGGCGGGTGTTGCTGCCCTGTTGGCCGGGGTGCTGGGCACCCATCAGGTGATGCTGCCCTGTTGGCTGGGGTGTGCTGTGCACTCCGTCAGGTGTTGCTGCCCTGTTGGGCGGGGTGTGCTGGGCACTCCGTCAGATGTTGCTGCCCTGTTGGGCGGGTTGCTGGGCCCCGTCAGGTGTTCTGCCCTTTGGGCGGGGTGTGCTGGGCACTCCGTCAGGTGATGATGCCCTGTTGGCCGGGGTGTGCTGTGCACTCCGTCAGGTGTTGCTGCCCTGTTGGCTGGGGTGTGCTGGGCACTCCGTCAGGTGTTGTACTCTATTACTGCTACAGACTATTCGTTCCGAAATGAACTACTCGACGTCACGTTTGCGCCACATTATTCCTGCAGACTTCATTGCACCTCTGGTCGGTAGGACTGAACGCTCTAGAAGCCCAGGGTACAGCATCAGGTATTGGTATGCAGGTTTTGAAACAAAAGATGCGTTGGCTATGAAACTTCACATCACCATTATGTAGCTGATGATTATTTGTGACTACAAAGGGGCATTTCATGTTATTCCGCAATGTGTTTTGACAACATCAATCGCGACCAGCAATTCACACAATATTTCGCATACATGATACTCAAGTACTTCCCGTGGCTACCTTAAAGTAGATATAAAACCTATCTTTTGGACCAGATGCGCTTTCCAACTGACTTGCAAATGGCGCTTTAACAACTCTGGATATTCAGGACCGAAGTTTCAGTATCAGCTGATGCAAATAATTGGTCGAGTAGCTGGCTATTGTTACAAGCATGACCTGCGAGTGGGCGGTAGTAAGCTAAGAGGTGTGCCGGACCATCAAGTTCGCGCCGCCTGTAAAACCAGTGTGTTTTGCAAACAAAGGCGGAGCAAGTGTATATTTACGTTCAGGGAAACATGACGTTAAAACGTCGATCTCCGATGACATGCACTGTCCGGAAGACGTCGCTCTCCGGTGATGTGCACTGTCCGACTTCCGACGTCCTCCAAGCGTGTCACCAAACTGCGCGGTCCGGCGTCCGTCCTTTCCGTGAGCTCTCCCTCGATAAGGCACCCTCACCCCTCATGTTTACGACCGCCAAATCGTGCGGTCCATCGCCCCGCCGTTCGGGTTTTAACTTGATTTAACCCACGCTAAATCACATTAAAGTGTGTGTGCGCTTCAGGGCGTTGAAAATTGGTGGAAGGGTGAGGTGGGGTTGGGGTGGGGGACGGTCTTTGAAGTATTCAGACGGCCTTGGTGAAGGTAAGTTTGCTTCAGCCCTCTACAAGGTAATGTTGCGGTGGTGGTGGTGGTGAGGGGAGTTGCTCTTCATGCGTTCAGTTTATTTTGCCAGTTTGATGGCACATTGCCTACTTCCCGAAAATCACCAAGAGATCTCTACCGTGCGGGCCAGGAGGTGCCTACACCGCTTCTCGCATGCGGTGTCAGCTGGCCTGAGTATTGTCCACAGCGCTAGTACTGCCTTGGTGGCATAGAGATAGTCAAACAGTGCATGGCGATGACCGGGGTGCTTGTCACCAAGCAGCGCCGGAAGTCGGCGGGCAATGCCCTCTTATTGGCAGACGGTCTGAATTTGTCGTGCTTGTGTGCCAAACCCGATGCAGTTTGGCAGTATGAAGTGTATTCTTGATCCGGTGTTCAATGTCTGACAGCGTGGCGCTGTAGCTTGCCGTCCTCAAGTGTGGGCTGCGTCAGTGCTGGGACATGTTCTATGTAGAGGAAGGACGACTTCATGTCGACAGTGCGATTGAATTCACGAGTTCGATGCATCTATTGTTGGTGTGATGTGTGACTTGAGCGGCAGGGTTTTGAGTTGTAGTATTCCAGTTACCGAGTTTTATGCACATGTAGTACCAATGTTGTCATGATGTGTGACATGAGCGGCAAGGTGGGGCGTCGCAAGTTTTCCATGCGTCCAGGTGATGCTTACGAGCGAGCCGCTGTGGGATGGCTTGGCAGACGTCGACCGAGAGTACTCCCTGGGTGGGTGGTGGATGCTGGGACTGGCTTGTCAAGCTTATCCGCTCGCTGATTTCCCTGAATGTTGACGTGACCCGTGGCCCAGAGGAGTAAGACGTTATTTACCCTATTGGCCATGTCCTGTCGGATTCGATCTGGCAGTGCAGAGGGTGCCGGTTGTGGATGCTGCCAATCGACTGAGTGACAGATTTGGACTCGGAGCAGGTGACCACGTTGGTTTTTCGTGGCCACGATAGTGTTTTGCGCCTCTGCAGGACAAAGATGGCTGCCAAAGTGGCAACGGCGTCAGCAGGAGGAAGTTTTGTTTGGTAGTCGCTTAGAAAGCTGAACATTTGGCACAGTGGTGTTGGCGCCCACTTCATTCTCGTGTCTCGACCCTTCAGAGAATATCATTGTGTTGTGGTTGTTGTTGCCAGCGCACCCATGAAATGTGGGGGAAAATTCAGCCGGTGTGATGGCCACCTTCCTGTCCGAAACCACCTACTGGACGGCTGGTTGAGATTTTGTCCAGAAAGGCCGAGTGGCAGGTCGGTCTGCTGTTGCTGACATGGTGAGGTTGGGATCTGAACGAGCCGCGCCAATTTGGATACTGACTGTGTTGAGCTGACGTCCAACTCGGCCCCCGATTCTGTCGAGTTGAGAGCGGCGCCGTGCCCGCTGGTTTTCAGCGGGTTTAATTGCGGCGTGGTGGCGGCACAGCCACTGTTGTTCTCTGAAGCCGGGGGCAAATGTGCGCGTCTGTTTGGCTGCCCTGATGGCTGGGAGCACCACGCACACCATACACTCCAGACACAGCCGACATTGTCTGCGTGGCTGCCCTGATGGCTGGGAGCACCACGCACACCATACACTCCAGACACAGCCGACATTGTCTGCGTGGCTGCCCTGATGGCTGGGAGCACCACGCACACCATACACTCCAGACACAGCCGACATTGTCTGTTTGGCTGCCCTGATGGCTGAGAGCACCACGCACACCATACACTCCAGACACAGCCGACATTGTCTGTGTGGCTGCCCTGATGGCTGGGAGCACCACGCACACCATACACTCCAGACACAGCCGACATTGTCTGTTTGGCTGCCCTGATGGCTGGGAGCACCACGCACACCATACACTCCAGACACAGCCGACATTGTCTGTTTGGCTGCCCTGATGGCTGGGAGCACCACGCACACCATACACTCCAGACACAGCCGACATTGTCTGTTTGGCTGCCCTGATGGCTGGGAGCACCACGCACACCATACACTCCAGACACAGCCGACATTGTCTGCGTGGCTGCCCTGATGGCTGGGAGCACCACGCACACCATACACTCCAGACACAGCCGACATTGTCTGCGTGGCTGCCCTGATGGCTGGGAGCACCCCATACACCCAACAAGCCACATTGTCTGTTGGCTGATGGCGCACACCATACACTCCAGACACAGCCGACATTGTCTGTTTGGCTGCCCTGATGGCTGGGAGCACCACCACACCATACACTCCAGACACAGCCGACATTGTCTGCGTGGCTGCCCTGATGGCTGGGAGCACCACGCACACCATACACTCCAGACACAGCCGACATTGTCTGCGTGGCTGCCCTGATGGCTGGGAGCACCACGCACACCATGCACTCCAGACACAGCCGACATTGTCTGTTTGGCTGCCCTGATGGCTGGGAGCACCACGCACACCATACACTCCAGACACAGCCGACATTGTCGCTTGGTGACAGGCCTGGCAAACTTATTCGCCTCCATCGCCCTGATGGAGATGGTTTGAATGACTGCTATCCTTTTTATCTGTGCCGGTGGAATGGCAACATCATTGAGGCACTGCAATGCTTGTCTAAAGCACCTAACTGTTTCCTCCAGAAAACGTTAAAGGGCTATTTGCCGTGCCAGAGTTCCGGCAGAATCTTGGCGTGGGCAGTCTCGACGTTCGCGACGTCGGCGGCAGAAATTGGCAGACAGCAACAGAAAGTAGCAGGCGGCGGCAGAATGCGGCTGACAGCAACAGATTCTGACGTCACGCTTCAGGGTTGGGGGTCGGAGAGTGTTTTTTAGGCGTGCCGGACAATAAAGGTCATTTGTGCCGCCTTTGAAGCGAGCACGCCACATGTCTCCATAAAAGCGAATGTTTGCGATCAAGATGCATGGAAGTGGACATTTACGTTAAGATAATTTTACGTTGTAATTTGTGTGATATTTTAGGTGCTGAAGGCGGGGGCTGGGTTGGGGACATTTCCCTTATGTCTAAGTGGTTTTACTTTTATTTTACTCCTCCACAATTTTTTTTTGTAGTTTAGGTGAGGATGGGGGTGTTTTGATAGTGGTGAGAAGTTGATTTTGCTAGGGTGCAGGCTTTGGCCTATTCTTATCGAAAAGCACCGAGGGATCTTTACCGGGCGAACAAGGAGGTAATTGTCCACACCGCCTATCACGCCGGCCGCTGCGTGTTAGTTGTTAGTAGCGGATTAGTCTAAGCACGCCATGCAGTGTTGTCAGTTGGGTTAGAACGGTTCACGCTTCATTCCGCCAACCTCATGCCAGCAGGATCACGTTATCTATCTAATCCGCCATGAAGCGTCGCGGTTGTTTGTTCTCTGTGCCATAAATGGTCTACTGTAGTACTAATTGGCTCAAGCGGTACCAATCGGAGTACTACCTAGATGGCATTAATTCCTAGGTATTTGGTACAACCTCACTACAAGGTCTCTTGCGCTTTAACGATAAACATTATTTATTGAGGACGTGGTGGTGAGGTTATGATAATAGGAAACCGGAGGAAAAGGATACCCGTGAGAGCTGAAAAGGGAATGGAGAATGCAATTACGGAATATATTTGGAGTGTAGAAAACTGTTCCTCATCCCTGCCAGGATGAGGGACAAGGGCGCAAGAACCGGGCGGGTAGTAGGGGTCGGAAGTGGTAGCGAATCTGACTTTGAACAAGTTACCATTAACCTCGTGCTGCATAAAGAGGACTTCCCAAAATGATTTGTGTTGTCAGGCCAGATTGTGAGCTGAGTCGTTAAATGCATCAATAAAGTCTAATGTTAAGCTTGGCAATTGGCGCTATATTATCAAAGCTAAAAGTATGCAAAGTTCCATCTCTGAAGCATGTACCGTTTGGTGGCATGAGCCTCCTTTCGCTCCCCCCTAAAAAGTGTGATATATTCCATCTTTTGCATTTATTTATATTACAGTGTAGGGAATATTACCCAGGGCAACGTACTCTCGGATTCTGTGGACGGTCTGCTCGGTTTAGGCAAGCTCCGTGTGTCTCCATTACTGCACGTCAACAATGTCTCCGATGCAGATTATTATGCCTGATTTTCCTGAACATTAAATTGGATGGTGGTCATCGCAGCATTCTGCAGATAGGATGCACATTAGAGAATCAAGCGGAAATTTGCCCGTCCCATTTCGTACATCTAAAAAAAATAGATGTAAAAAACTAATCGGCGAAGATCGTCGATGGTGTTCTAGCGGACTGTGGACAGTAGACGGGTGCAGCACGGCGGGCTGTGGACAGTGGAACGGGTGCAGCACGGCGGGCTGTGGACAGTGGAACGGGTGCAGCACGGCGGGCTGTGGACAGTAGACGGGTGCAGCACGGCGGGCTGTGGACAGTGGAACGGGTGCAGCACGGCGGGCTGTGGACAGTGGAACGGGTGCAGCACGGCGGGCTGTGGACAGTAGACGGGTGCAGCACGGCGGACTGTGGACAGTAGACGGGTGCAGCACGGCGGGCTGTGGACAGTGGAACGGGTGCAGCACGGCGGGCTGTGGACAGTAGACGGGTGCAGCACGGCGGGCTGTGGACAGTAGACGGGTGCAGCACGGCGGGCTGTGGACAGTGGAACGGGTGCAGCACGGCGGGCTGTGGACAGTAGACGGGTGCAGCACGGCGGGCTGTGTACAGTGGAACGGGTGCAGCACGGCGGGCTGTGGACAGTGGAACGGGTGCAGCACGGCGGGCTGTGTACAGTGGACGGGTGCAGCACGGCGGGCTGTGGACAGTGGAACGGGTGCAGCATGACGGGCTGTGTACAGTGGAACGGGTGCAGCACGGCGGGCTGTGTACAGTGGAACGGGTGCAGCATGACGGTCTGTGTAAAGTGGAACGGGTGCAGCACGGCGGGCTGTGGACAGTAGACGGGTGCAGCATGACGGGCTGTGGACAGTGGAACGGGTGCAGCACGGCGGGCTGTGGACAGTGGAACGGGTGCAGCACGGCGGGCTGTGGACAGTAGACGGGTGCAGCACGGCGGGCTGTGGACAGTAGACGGGTGCAGCACGGCGGGCTGTGGACAGTGGAACGGGTGCAGCACGGCGGGCTGTGGACAGTGGACGGGTGCAGCACGGCGGGTGTGACAGTAGACGGGTGCAGCACGGCGGGCTGTGGACAGTAGACGGGTGCAGCACGGCGGGCTGTGGATAGTAGACGGGTGCAGCACGGCGGGCTGTGGACAGTGGAACGGGTGCAGCACGGCATGCTGTGGACAGTAGACGGGTGCAGCACGGCGGGGTGTGGACAGTGGAACGGGTGCAGCACGGCGGGCTGTGGACAGTGGAACGGGTGCAGCACGGCGGGCTGTGTACAGTGGAACGGGTGCAGCACGGCATGCTGTGGACAGTAGAACGGGTGCAGCACGGCGGGCTGTGGACAGTAGACGGGTGCAGCACGGCGGGCTGTGGACAGTAGACGGGTGCAGCACGGCGGGCTGTGGATAGTAGACGGGTGCAGCACGGCGGGCTGTGGACAGTGGAACGGGTGCAGCACGGCATGCTGTGGACAGTAGACGGGTGCAGCACGGCGGGGTGTGGACAGTGGAACGGGTGCAGCACGGCGGGCTGTGGACAGTGGAACGGGTGCAGCACGGCGGGGTGTGGACAGTAGAACGGGTGCAGCACGGCGGGCTGTGGACAGTGGAACGGGTGCAGCACGGCATGCTGTGGACAGTAGACGGGTGCAGCACGGCGGGGTGTGGACAGTGGAACGGGTGCAGCACGGCGGGCTGTGGACAGTGGAACGGGTGCAGCACGGCGGGCTGTGTACAGTGGAACGGGTGCAGCACGGCGGGCTGTGGACAGTGGAACGGGTGCAGCACGGCATGCTGTGGACAGTAGACGGGTGCAGCACGGCGGGGTGTGGACAGTGGAACGGGTGCAGCACGGCGGGCTGTGTACAGTGGAACGGGTGCAGCACGGCGGGCTGTGGACAGTGGAACGGGTGCAGCACGGCGGGCTGTGTACAGTGGAACGGGTGCAGCATGACGGGCTGTGTACAGTGGAACGGGTGCAGCACGGCGGGCTGTGGACAGTAGACGGGTGCAGCATGACGGGCTGTGGACAGTGGAACGGGTGCAGCACGGCGGGCTGTGTACAGTGGACGGGTGCAGCATAACGGGCTGTGGACAGTGGAACGGGTGCAGCATGACGGGCTGTGGACAGTGGAACGGGGGCAGCATGACCGGCTGTGGACAGTGGAACGGGGGCAGCATGACGGGCTGTGGACAGTGGAACGGGGGCAGCATGGTGTAAGAAACACCAACTTCATGAATCCTCATTTCATGAAGTCCTGGGTCAGACTCCGCCATAAATTGTGGGGTTTCGAGTTTTCAAAGCGGTTGGTAGTGGGAGGGGTCAACATAACAGTAGTGTCCTGCACACGTGACAGCGGTGTCCTGTACCAGCAATGCCACTGCCAACATGACAGTAGTGTCCTGCACACGTGACAAGGGTGTCCTGCGCCAGCATTGCCGGGAGCAGCCAAGTCTCTTGCAGCAACGTTGTCAAGACTGAAAGGTAGTGCATGAGCAGGGCAGCCTGGAACTCTGAAAGATTCACTTCCTTTAATATCACGGAGAAATGTAATCGGGATCGGTCACATCTGTGGCAGTAATGTCGCGTGTCAGTAACCCCGGGACCAGTAAGACATGTGGCAGTAATGTCGCGTGTCAGTAACCCCGGGACCAATAAGACATGTGGCAGTAATGTCGCGTGTCAGTAACCCCGGGACCAGTAAGACATGTGGCAGTAATGTCGCGTGTCAGTAACCCCGGGACCAGTAAGACATGTGGCAGTAATGTCGCGTGTCAGTAACCCCGGGACCAGTAAGACATGTGGCGATAATGCCGCGTAATAACGTCTGGACCAACAAAATATGCGAACGTAATGTCGCGAAATCGTAACTTCTTGATTAGTGAAGTCTGTGGCGGTAATGTCGCGCAACATTAGCGTCTGAGCCAGTACAGTCTGTGACAATAATGTCTGTGAAGTATTGTCCTCGGTGAGATCTGCAACAGAAATAGCACGCCGAATGATGCTGCGCAGAAGTAATTTCTAAGTCAGCAAAGTCAACAAAAACAATGCCACGTAAAGTAACGGCCGAAGCAGCACTGCCTTTGGTATTAATGTCGCGAGCAGCAGAGCATGCACCAGTGTCGCGTCGTGGTGATGTCGAAGCAGTGTTGTGGCGTCGGCAATTTCATTGGTAGCATCGACGGCACACCGTGCACCGTACGTAGGAGCGAGTAGTCTGTGGGTAGAGTTCCCGTGCCCCAAAAGAAAAGTTGTGGGTTCGGGTCTCACCTGTCGCTGCTCTTCGCTCGCGAACACTCGGTGTGAGCGATTGGCAACGTCCTGTGACCCAATCCAGTCGCCTGGTCGTGAAGCCAACAGCCAGTGCGCGGCGCGCGGTTGTTGGCAGTGATCCGCGTCACTGGCGTTCGTGACGCCACGCGTCGGGCGCCGCCGGCGCTGCGCTGTGACGCTGGTCGGTCCTATCGTCACACTCGGGCGTGACGAGTGCCCCTCCGTCGGCAGCCGATGTCGAGTCCATCATTCACTGTCACTCTGCGGCCGACACTGGCGTGCTCTGCCAGTGCCCGCACGACAGAGCGCGGCATAACCACGCGGATAAAAGTTAGATTCGTCAATTCGGTTCACTCTATTAGTCATTTTACACGGAAGTTTTTCGTCGGTTTGCGTCAGCGTCGAGTTGAGCGAGCGCCCGGCGGCGGCGAATATACCCGGCACAAGCAGATGCACGAGCATGGCATGTGGAAAACGTGGCAGGCGGACAGTGGACCGTGCATGTCCGAGGACCGACAGTGTGTGGTCCTCTGGCCGTGTTGTGTCGAGTCCGAGGACCGACAGTGTGTGGTCTTCTGACCGTATTGTGTCGAGTCCGAAGACCGACAATGTGTGGTCTTCTGACCGTATTGTGTCGAGTCCGAGGACCGACAGTGTGTGGTCCTCTGGCCGTGTTGTGTCGTGTCCGAGGACCGACAATGTGTGGTCCCATGGCCGTGTTGTGTCGTATGGCACGGCCTTCCCCAACATGTTTACACTGCTCTCATGCGTATCGTACTCACGTGGCAGATGCCATCGATTTGGTGATAACCGGGAATTGGCCATCCGGGAGCAGGTTGGCAAAGTCTGCTGGTTCCGTCTTGCTCTGCTTCTTGGTGCTGACTGGTGTAGCCTGGTGCTACCTCACACCGACTAATGCTGTTTGACGGTGTGTGGTATAGCCTGTTATAGCCTGGTGTAGCCTGGTTTCCGTGCTACTGCCGGCCAACTAGGCCGGTGGCAGCAGCCAGAGAGGGATGACTTCAGGGTTGATGTGTGGGGCCAGGTCGTGGTGCCGAGTCCCTATAGTTACTAACCACGGTCGACGACGGCTTCCAGCACGTTGTTGGCTGGATGCCAGACGCGTCAGCACTCGGCGTGCACGCGCCATGGGTAGTAAGCGAGTCACCAGCTTATTCGCGGTATCGCAAATCCAATTCCGGACAATGGGCTCTTGATGGCTGCTATGTGACCATGGAAGCCGACGCGCCATGGCGTCCGAATAAGCTAACAATATTCTCTTGTCTCCAGTGGGTCTCGGAGTGTATGGGAGCGCTAGACTGAACGGTTATTGGCCGAGCAGTTTGGCGGAGTGGCTAGAGCATTGTCATCCCATTGTGCCACTGCTGGATGGATGTGGATGCTGGGAAGCGAGTCCTCTCGTGTGCCCGGGGCCGTGCTGCGATGGCGATGTGGTCGGACTCCGGTACGCCTGGCTTGGGGACGATCGAGGAGGCGCAAAGCTATATTCGCCGGCCAGAGCCAGGCCCGGGGACCATCGAGGAGATACCGGGCTCTGAGACGATCGAGAAGACACCGGACCCAGAGACGATTGAGGAGATTCCGAGCTCGGAGACGATCGAAGAGACGCCAGGTCTGGATACGATTAAGGATGCGCCGAGCCCGGGGACGATTGAGGAGGCAGCTGGTCCGGGGACGATTGAGGAGACAGCTGGTCCGGGACGATTGAGGAGACAGCTGGTCCGGGGACGATTGAGGAGGCAGCTGGTCCTGGACGATTGAGGAGACAGCTGGTCCAGGGACGATTGAGGAGACAGCTGGTCCGAGGGCCGGGGACGATTGAGGAGACAGCTGGTCCGGGGACGATTGAGGAGACAGCTGGTCCGGGACGATTGAGGAGACAGCTGGTCCAGGGACGATTGAGGAGACAGCTGGTCCAGGGACGATTGAGGAGACAGCTGGTCCAGGGACGATTGAGGAGACAGCTGGTCCTGGACGATTGAGGAGACAGCTGGTCCAGGGACGATTGAGGAGACAGCTGGTCCGGGGACGATTGAGGAGACAGCTGGTCCAGGGACGATTGAGGAGACAGCTGGTCCAGGGACGATTGAGGAGACAGCTGGTCCAGGGACGATTGAGGAGACAGCTGGTCCAGGGACGATTGAGGAGACAGCTGGTCCAGGGACGATTGAGGAGACAGCTGGTCCAGGGACGATTGAGGAGACAGCTGGTCCAGGGACGATTGAGGAGACAGCTGGTCCAGGGACGATTGAGGAGACAGCTGGTCCTGGACGATTGAGGAGACAGCTGGTCCAGGGACGATTGAGGAGGCACTGGGCTCGGAAACGATTGTTGCGTGACGACACGTTGTCCAGTGAATGGATGAGGTCAGCACGACAGGCAGCCGCAAGCACCTCTTGAAGGGAATCGCGTGCGAGGACGGCGAGATTTTGTGCTCTGACGTGCCCTGCTATGAAGTGATATTAGAGGGTGAATATTGTCTGATCAATGGCCACATTTTGCTCGCTTTCGGGTGACTCCATCAGTTATCCATGCGAAAGTAACGCTCATCTAAATGGAAAGAACATTGAAGAAAAATAGTATTAAAGTTACTATTGATATGCAATTGATCAGGTATTCATTATCTTAATAGTGGGATGAATAGCACCGGGGATCACCAGTGCGAAGATAGGTCGGCGCGGCATCCGCTACAGCGGCCGTGGTAGCGGCCGTGTCTTCGCAACGAGAGTGGCAATCGCGAGACGGGACGAATCTACCGTCACTGCAGCCGTGTGCCGACATCACTGATGTGACGTCACGTGGTGTGACGTCACCATCGGCCGCAGGTCCAGCCGCTGGTGGTGGGGTGAGCGGAGCAGCGGCGCGGAGGTAGCGCGGCTCACTCTGGCCCGGCGAGTGGTGAGCAGTGCTGCGATGTGGGCAGTCCATGGCGACGTGAGCGACACCGGTCGGCCGCTGGCATGTGGACGCCTCAGTGACGCTGCGCTGCGCAGTGTGGCCAGCGTGGCCAGCTGAAGCGGTGTGACGCCGTGACGTATTTCCCCGCCGCTATCCGGGGAACGGCGACGTGGTGCTGGCGGGTGCGAGTCGCGGTAGCTCGGTCGGCACGGTGTTGGACTCTCAATCGCACGGTTGTGGGTTCGAATCTTACAATCGGCGGGATTGCCGAGTCCAACCGCGACCAGTCCGCGCCATTCTGCTGTCGTCGGTGACGGGGGTGACCGATCCCCACTGGTACAAGGGAATACTGGCGAGGAAAAGCTTGGGCGCAGGCAGTTAGTGCAGAGGGAATTTGTGTTTCTTTTGCAGCTCCTAGGTTAAGTTACGGAGTTTAGATGGTCTAAGTTGTGTGCATGTAGCTTATATTGGTTTCGGACTTCTATAATTATCGAGAGTGGCGCGGCCACCCAGACAACGGTTGGCACACCACGTCAATAAGAGAAGTTTCTGTGAGAGGGGATAGCTTTGAGGATTGTTCTCTTTTGTGTGTCTTTTTAGGTTGGAGAATCTTGTTTTTGAGTTCTTGGTGTGGATGGCTGATATTTATGCTAGTAGGTTTACACTGTGCAGGCCTATTTGGGCAGGTATGGATGGGGTTCGAAAATTGTTTATGGTGCGTGGGTGTGGAAGAGTGTGTTGCATATCAAGTGAAGGATGCTAGATAAGTTAGATAGTTCCTTTGGAACAGGGATAGACATAGACACTGACGTATATTCCGGCCATCTACAATAGACTCGTGGCTATTACAACCTATTGTCGATTTTTACAGCAAAGGTTATCAGGAAATATGGGTTGTCACAGTCGCACATGTAAGCATGTAGCAATTGTCCATACCAGCGGCACAGAAAGAGTCAGCAGGCACGATCAGAAGCCAGCAAGTATGATGAGAAATCAGCAAGTACGATCAGAACAGTCAGTCCAATTCCACACACAAATGTTGCCTAAGGCGGCAACCGAACAAGGGAACTGGCAGTCGCTTCAGCTCGTGAAGCAGCTCGTTATACAAAACAGGACTTGGAGAGCAAAAACGGCGCCTGTCCATCTCTGTCGGCGATCTGAGGACGTACAGATAACGGTCCTGACGTGTGTGGCGGTCACGGTGCTCAGCTACTGTAGCAATGGTTCCGGCTAACGAGGCCGGCTCCTGCGCACAGCGCACCTTCAGATATCGTATTGATTTGGGTGTGTCGGAGTCCTTTGTCTTATCTTATCAGTATATTTCCTTTATGAGCTTAGCTCACGCAGGCCCCTGCGGCTATTACTAATCCTGAACACCATGACTTTGTGGCTTTGTTACGTGTTCACACGATCCAGGCGTGTGTTACGCGAGGTCGAGTGAATAGGATCTGGGTGTTGATTATCTTTGTATCTAGGCTTATAGTATATTCCCTTGATAGGCCTAACCCAGGTGGGTCAATGTGGCTCTTGTTAAGCCTTATAACTATATGACTATTCGGCGTAAGAGGTTGTTGACGCTATATGACCTAGAAATTGAATGGGTCGTAGTCATTGGGCTTTCGTGACGTATCGACTGCAGTGGTCATACAGCTGGTACAGTGCAGCGTGCAGGTGGTGCAGTGCAGCCGTACAGGTGGTACAGTGCAGCCGTGCAGGTGGTGCAGTGCAGCCGTGCAGGTGGTACAGTGCAGCCGTACAGGTGGTACAGTGCAGCCGTACAGGTGGTACAGTGCAGCCGTACAGGTGGTACAGTGCAGCCGTACAGGTGGTACAGTGCAGCCGTGCAGGTGGTACAGTGCAGTCGTACAGGTGGTACAGTGCAGCAGCCGTGCAGGTGGTACAGTGCAGCCGTACAGGTGGTACAGTGCAGCCGTGCAGGTGGTACAGTGCAGCCGTGCAGGTGGTACAGTGCAGCCGTGCAGGTGGTACAGTGCAGCCGTGCAGGTGGTACAGTGCAGCCGTACAGGTGGTACAGTGCAGAGGTGGTACAGTGCAGTCGTACAGGTGGTACAGTGCAGCCGTGCAGGTGTACAGTACAGTGCAGACCGTACAGGTGGTACAGTGCAGCCGTGCAGGTGGTACAGTGCAGCCGTGCAGGTGGTACAGTGCAGCCGTGCAGGTGGTACAGTGCAGCCGTACAGGTGGTACAGTGCAGCCGTGCAGGTGGTACAGTGCAGCCGTACAGGTGGTACAGTGCAGCCGTACAGGTGGTACAGTGCAGCCGTGCAGGTGGTACAGTGCAGCCGTACAGGTGGTACAGTGCAGCCGTACAGGTGGTACAGTGCAGCCGTGCAGGTGGTACAGTGCAGCCGTGCAGGTGGTACAGTGCAGCCGTGCAGGTGGTACAGTGCAGCCGTACAGGTGGTACAGTGCAGCCGTACAGGTGGTACAGTGCAGCCGTACAGGTGATAGCGTGCAGGTGGTACAGTGCAGCCGTACAGGTGGTACAGTGCAGCCGTGCAGGTGGTACAGTGCAGCCGTACAGGTGGTACAGTGCAGCCGTACAGGTGGTACAGTGCAGCCGTGCAGGTGGTACAGTGCAGCCGTACAGGTGGTACAGTGCAGCCGTGCAGGTGGTGCAGTGCAGCCGTGCAGGTGGTACAGTGCAGCCGTACAGGTGGTACAGTGCAGCCGTGCAGGTGGTACAGTGCAGCCGTACAGGGTGGTACAGTGCAGCCGTACAGGTGGTACAGTGCAGCCGTACAGGTGGTACAGTGCAGCCGTACAGGTGGTACAGTGCAGCCGTGCAGGTGGTACAGTGCAGCCGTGCAGGTGGTACAGTGCAGCCGTACAGGTGGTACAGTGCAGCCGTGCAGGTGGTACAGTGCAGCCGTGCAGGTGGTACAGTGCAGCCGTACAGGTGGTACAGTGCAGCCGTACAGGTGGTACAGTGCAGCCGTACAGGTGGTACAGTGCAGTCGTACAGGTGGTACAGTGCAGCCGTACAGGTGGTACAGTGCAGCCGTACAGGTGGTACAGTGCAGCCGTGCAGGTGGTACAGTGCAGCCGTACAGGTGGTACAGTGCAGCCGTGCAGGTGGTACAGTGCAGCCGTACAGGTGGTACAGTGCAGCCGTACAGGTGGTACAGTGCAGCCGTACAGGTGGTACAGTGCAGCCGTACAGGTGGTACAGTGCAGTGTACAGTGTACAGTGAGTGCAGGTACGTGAGTGTGGTACAGTGCAGCCGTGCAGGTGGTACAGTGCAGCCGTGCAGGTGGTACAGTGCAGCCGTACAGTGGTACAGTGCAGCCGTACAGCTGGTACAGTGCAGCCGTACAGGTGGTACAGTGCAGCCGTACAGGTGGTACAGTGCAGGTGGTACAGTGCAGCCGTGCAGGTGGTACAGTGCAGCCGTGCAGGTGGTACAGTGCAGCCGTACAGGTGGTACAGTGCAGCCGTACAGGTGGTACAGTGCAGCCTTACAGGTGGTACAGTGCAGTCGTACAGCTGGTACAGTGCAGCCGTACAGGTGGTACAGTGCAGCCGTACAGGTGGTGCAGTGCAGCCGTGCAGCTGGTACAGTGCAGCCGTACAGGTGGTACAGTGCAGCCGTGCAGCTGGTACAGTGCAGCCGTGCAGGTGGTACATTGCAATTGTACAGCTGGTACATTGTGTAGTTGTACAGATGGTACAGTGTGCAGTCGTACAGCTGGTGCAGTGGAGTCGTACAGGTGGTACAGTGCAGCCGTACAGGTGGTACAGTGCAGTTGTACAGCTGGTGCAATGTGCAGTTGCATAGTTAGTACGGTTGGTACAGTGTGCAGTCATGCAGCTGGTACAGTGTGCAGTTGTACAGCTGGTACAGTGTGTAGTTGAACAGATGGTACAGTGTGCAGTCGTACAGCTGGTACAGTGTGCAGTTGTGCAGCTGGTACAGTGTGTAGTTGTACAGTTGGTACAGTGTGTAGTTGTACAGATGGTACAGTGTGTAGTTGTACAGCTGGTACAGTGTGTAGTTGTACAGATGGTACAGTGTGTAGTTGTACAGATTGTACAGTAGGGTGGAGTGATTTTATGCGTTTTTGTAAAAACGCTGGGGGATAAAGTCTTAAAACTTGCGTTTGGTTCTAAAAAGACGATCTACAAAGTTTTAGAGCAATCTGAGGCCGGGAAGCCGCCGCGCCTCAGGGCTTTCGGAGACCGACATGACGTTTTCTAACGAACTTGCGGGATAAATCACTATTTCAATAATTCGAATAATTAGATAGAAAATAAAGAGTTGTTTCATTGCATTCTACAGTCTTTTATTGACCGCTATGCCAATTTTCACTTCTCTGACTTGAAAATTGTGCCCGTCATTACGCAGAGTCTCGTAAGGTGTACCGACCGCAGCGACATCATTGCCCTCTATCGGTGGAAGTGTAAACTGTGTGTATTGGTCGTTTTTCCCGTTTTAGTTCCTCTCTGTGACAACTGAAGGCAGGGAGGGGGCGGATCTAAGATAGGGCATATTCGGATGGTTATTATGCCTACAAATAGGCACACGAACAGAACGAACTAAGCGCAGTTAGTCCTAAGACCTACTCATCTAAATAAGATCCTGGACCACCATACGACTACGAATTGCACACGGCTATCTCTCTGTCTCTGTCTCCGCCTGACTGTCTATATCTCTCTCTCTCTCTCTCACTCTCTCTCTCTCTCTCTCTCCCCATCTCTCTCACATTTACCGCTACACGAAGTCACTTTTCTTGGCGGGTTTCGGTCTCGAGGCACAACTGGCCTGGCGCGATACGATAATGCCGTGTCGCCTGTCCTCGCCGAACACACGCGTGGACGCCGTAACGCATCGCTCGATACTTTGTGCGTGGCATGGGAATGCCGGTAGCGAGAGAGGTTGGTCGACGGCTGACATAATCTCGTCGTTCGACATGTGAGCGGTAACTGGCGGTTCGATCACCTCGACATGGTCCCATTGAATCATGTCGGTGTATGTGGCCGCCTCCCAGTTCAATGGGGGTACCATGAACTGTCGGCACCGGGATCCCGAGTTACTCCGCGCACTCATGATCAGTTTGCCCCCCCCCCCCCTCTCGCGGATCGACCTGTCAGCGTCGACAACCATGGCCGCGATTAGGTTCTACGGGTGGGCGAACCACGCGTTTCGTTGCACTGAACGTTTCGCCACTGTCTGCACTTCAGGTGTCTGTGTCTGAATAAGTCCCATCGTTCTGAAGAGATGCACGACTCCTTGTGTGAAGAGTGGGCGCGCCTTGATGTCGAACCACACAGGGGCATACACCTGCTGGACAAACTCTGTCATCTTTGTCAGAGCCAGGGTTGGCGACGCAGTTATCGTGTACAGTACGAGCACTCTGATGCCGAGAGTTAGCCACCGCGCGTGGTTAAGCGGACCCGGCCTGGTGCGTGCCAGCTCAGCACTGACAACGCCGGTGGCGACGGCTCGGCAGTACCGGAGAAGGTTGCGCTGGTCAGCAGACAGGTCCGCGACAACCTGCTCCGCGATGTCAGGTGCGTTGAATGGTATGGGACGGAAGTCCACCCCCGGCTGGCGGTGAATGTCACCAGCTATAGTTTGTCCCAGCGGGCCCTTGACGGAATTGGACCCACTGGTACCGTGGCCTTCATCCAGCTCCACGAACACATGCCTGCGAAAAAGCCCAGGACAGAATGGGATTGGGACAAGGAAGGAATTGGATTAACATTTATAAGGGTCTAAATGGGCAAATGGCATGGCAAGTGTTTGGATTGTACTACGGACTCACAAATTGCCATGGTTCTAGATAGGCATGCAGATGACGCAGTATATTATTGTATGTCATGTAATTTGTAAGGATCAGGTGGATAGTGGCGATGTATTTCAGTCAATTCTTGTTTTATTATATATAAAAAAACAAGCGGCACATACCTCATCGGGAGCACGTTGCCATGAAGAAGGCAGATGAGCCACTGGACGCTACGGCCCAGCTGGCGCTCCATCCTCGTGAGTGCTCCGTTTTCGCGGCCTGTGTTAACGGCAGTGCCATCGACCAATACTGCCTGCAGGGATTCTTCCGAGTCGCACTCCCGAACGACTTCTAAAGCCTTGCCAGCAATTGATGCACTATTTTCTGATGTCAGTGTTCTGTGAGCGATGTAGGTTCTACCTGGCTCGCTCACAAATACCAGATGCTTCTCTTTTCCCGTAAGCCGTACGTCTTGCTCATTTGTTTTCTCTCGTATCTTTGTGATATCCTGTCTCCCATCGAATCCCATGCACTGCACCTTACCGTCTATGCCCTCCTTTAGCTTTCGCTTTTCTTTCTCCTGTGCCCTTTTTCTGGCTCTTATCACTTTATCTCGTGTGATGACGTGCCTCGTGTCGTTCTCAGTGACGAGGCCAAGGTCCTTCAAGAGAGCGGTGCCAAGGGCCGCTGCAATCCTATCAGTGACCTCAATGTACCGGTCACACTCCTTAGCGAAATTCTCCAGAGGCATCATATTGTACGGAGCCCTAGTCTGTGTTGGTTCGTGGACACTCCCTGTGTCATATGCATCGTCACCATTGCTTCCCTCGTCCATGCTTTCGGGCTCGTGTCCCGTGCTGTGCTCGGTCAGACCCGAGGGACCAGGATCCGAGTCGTTGGCGTCCGTCTGAAGGAAAGCCGGGTCAGGCCGCAGACGGTTCTGATCTCTTCGCCTCCTCCCCAATGCATTGGAGGCCTTCATGTCAATGCCGCCGATGCTTCGCTTCTTCTCACCTCGCTGGTCTTGTAAGAAATTCCACTCGCGGTATGGAACCTTGTTCTCGCTGGGGCAGCTGCAGGCATTTCTCGAATGACAACTGCACGCGCAGATGTCAATCAGCTCATGGAGGGGAATCGTTTTGCTTGCGCCAGCGCGTTTCTTTATTGGGGTCTTTGTTAGATCCTTTCCTTTCTTCATAATCACCAGGACACCCCGGACAATCGACTGAAACGATTTAACAGGGACGCTTGCTTTCCCCCAAAGGTATACAACGCCCTTGGCAACGCTCGTGGCGATTTGCCTTTCGCCCGCTGCATGGTTGTCGACAGCCCGAAGTCTGTTCTACAGACTGTAGTCTGTAGAAGTTGTATACATGAATCTGAAGTGGCATTTGGTTCTTCGGCAGTTCGCAGGGATGGCCCAACGCAAAGCGAGCCGTCTTCGATCGGAATGAACTTCCCTTAACCTTTTTTACTTTAATATTCGAAATATGATAGGTTCACTAGTCTGGAAAAGAGGCAAAAACTGGTTAGGCAACTGGTAAGTTTCAAAATTCATCCCTCGCCATAGGATAAAAATGTATCACAAAGTTTTTTTTTGCTATACCAGGAAGTTCAGGGTGCATAACTGCATTGGAAATTCCGCGTGCGACACACGCCCTCGTAGATCCTTATTTTCGGTTTCAACCATGGTCATGGTTGGAGAATATGCCTCGGCCACCCCGGCCGTGGCCGCGCAATATATTGGCCGCCAGTGGGGTAACTTACAAAGCAACTCTTTACCCATGATCATGGTGGTGATGGTGAGCAAATGTAACAGTTGGTGGGAAATCGATGGTCGGAGTACACAATCATCGCCAGTACTGCTAAATTTGAGCGATATGCGTTAGTCGTGCAACCAAGTACCTACCCAGTAAGGTGTGGGATTGTTAGTGTTTCTGCCAAAGTAAATTAATTAAGTTCAAATATCTGCAGCAACAATTCACATGCAGCCAAGAAAACATGCTAGCAGGGTATCTCAGGTAAACATTGTGAGCTTGGAGGCTGAAAGGCAGGATATGCCAAAGCCGGCTGTGGCTACGCTCCAATCGTGTGTAGCTGTCGATAGAAGTCGCTGGAATCGTAATAAAATAGCGCTGTGCGCATAAGAAGTCAGCACACTGTGAACTGTCTCAAATCCGCCACCTACCTGCCCCCCAATTGACCAAGAAAGATACTTATATTGCGGAATGAACGGTGAATGGTCGCAGTTCATACTTCTGCCGATAGAGGGGAGTGGTGGCGCTGCGGGCGGCACACCTTCCGGAACTCTGCGTCGTGGCAGGCACAATTTTCAAGTTAGGGAAGTGAAAATTAGCACAACGGTGGATGAAAAACTATACAATGCAATGAAATAAATATTTATTTGCTATCTAATTATTTAAATTCCTGAAATCGGGCTTGATCCCGCAAGTTGGTAGAAAAACGTCATTTCGGCCTCAGAAAGCCCTGAGGCGCGGCGGCTTCCCGGCCTCAGATTGCTCTAAAACTTTGCAGATCATCTTTTTAGAACCAAACGCAAGTTTTAAGACTTTAACACCAAAAATTTTGGAAATCACTCCACCCTATTGTACAGTATGCAGTTGTACAGCTGGTACAGTGTGTAGTTGTACAGTTGGTACAGTGTGTAGTTGTACAGTTGGTACAGTATGCAGTTTTACAGCTGGTACAGTGTGTAGTTGTACAGATGGTACAGTGTGTAGTTGTACAGATGGTACAGTGTGCAGTCGTACAGCTGGTACAGTGTGCAGTTGTACAGCTGGTACAGTGTGCAGTTGTACAGCTGGTACAGTGTGTAGTTGTGCAAATGGTACAGTGTGCAGTCGTACAGCTGGTACAGTGTGCAGTTGTGCAGCTGGTACAGTGTGTAGTTGTACAGATTGTACAGTATGCAGTTGTACAGCTGGTACAGTGTGCAGTTGTACAGCTGGTACAGTGTGTAGTTGTACAGATTGTACAGTATGCAGTTGTACAGTTGGTACAGTGTGCAGTTATGCAGTCGGTGCAGTGTGCAGTCATGCGACCCCGGCGAACGATCGAATGCACCGTAAAAACTCAATGTTTTTCTTCTTGGGTCAGGTGGACAGTCGCTTACCACAGTTCACCGGGATGGGGGGTTGATGCTGGTGACTCCACCATAGGGAGTTCACCAGTAGACGGGTGGGGGACGACCTGCAATATTTCTGATGATGCATAGTTGTAAGCGCTCTTGTTGCTGCCGGCTAAGAGACGATAAAAAATGTCTTCTATTCCTCGCGATCTTTAGCTAACGAACTTGCAAATGAAACATAAGTCTTGTAGATTGGTTTGGCGTTTGCGTGCCAGGATCGAAGCTGTGGTAATCAATGCGTTATCTTTATCGGGAATAACGCTAAGATAATAAGGCTCAGAACATTCCAGATACCTCAAGTGAGGTATCGATTAATCAACTGCGGTCGTTCGGGAGTCATGCTCCGGCAGTCGTCCGATGGTCCCGCCACCATGCCGCTAGTGGCACAACTTATATTTCTTCCGCATGCTTTTCAATCCGAAAAAAACTTGCCTCGCTGCGGTTGCGGTATAAATCGTCTTTACCATGAACGCCGGGCTGTGGTCGCGCCAGCTGGATCTTCATATGCGGATCCTCATGGTGTCGTCTCGTCAGCACAGCGACGCGCTGCGGCTCGGTCCGGCTCAGCAGCGGCTGCGTCGGCAGAGAGCCCGGCTCGGTCCGGCTCAGCAACGGCTGTGTCGGCAGAGAGCCCGGCTCGGTCCGGCTCAGCAGCGGCTGTGTCGGCAGAGAGCCCGGCTCGGTCCGGCTCAGCAGCGGCTGCGTCGGCAGAGAGCCCGGCTCGGTCCGGCTCAGCAGCGGCTGGGTCGGCAGAGAGCCCGGCTCGGTCCGGCCACGCCGGCTCGGTCCGGCTCAGCAACGGCTGCGTCGGCAGAGAGCCCGGCTCGGTCCGGCTCAGCAACGGCTGCGTCGGCAGAGAGCCCGGCTCGGTCCGGCTCAGCAGCGGCTGCGTCGGCAGAGAGCCCGGCTCGGTCCGGCTCAGCAGCGGCTGCGTCGGCAGAGAGCCCGGCTCGGTCCGGCTCAGCAGCGGCTGGGTCGGCAGAGAGCCCGGCTCGGTCCGGCTCAGCAGCGGCTGGGTCGGCAGAGAGCCCGGCTCGGTCCGGCTCAGCAGCGGCTGCGTCGGCAGAGAGCCCGGCTCGGTCCGGCTCAGCAGCGGCTGCGTCGGCAGAGAGCCCGGCTCGGTCCGGCTCAGCAGCGGCTGGGTCGGCAGAGAGCCCGGCTCGGTCCGGCTCAGCAGCGGCTGCGTCGGCAGAGAGCCCGGCTCGGTCCGGCTCAGCAGCGGCTGCGTCGGCAGAGAGCCCGGCTCGATCCGGCTCAGCAGCGGCTGGGTCGGCAGCAGGAGCCGGTGACGGTGACCAGGCGGTTGACGTCCCTACTCTGCCGTGGAGCCGTCCCGGCCGCAATCGGCGGCCAGCCCTTGTGTGACGCCATCACGCGTAGGCCTCAACTGTGCCGTCGCTGGCCTCGGCTGGCAGTCCAGGGTACAGGGAGGACAGCAGCGGCTGCCTGTCGAGTACACCACCTGCAGCCACAGCCTGGGGAAGTTCAGCAGCGGCTGCCTGTCGAGTACACCACCTGCAGCCACATCCTGGGGATGTTCAGCAGCGGCAACACCTGCAGTGCATCGCCCACACCCCCGTGCTGAGACAGTCCAGAAGGTGCTGTTATTTCGAACACAAGCAAATGGTTTTACGATGTATGAAGTTGACTGGGTCGTCCGTCGTCCTCCACGTGGATACATTTTCATAATTTACATTTTACTGGTACCAGGATAGTCCTGATAATCCAGTCCCCCTCGCCCCTCCCTACACAAAAACACGTTTTTCTCTTTAAATTCAGATGTGTTGTTCGGTATTAAATCTTGACATCAGTGTGCAAGGATCTTCTTGTACCTTGAAGTTCTTTGCGCTTTGAATTGTGATTTCGAGCACGCAGTGTACACCCATTTCCTGGCAGCGGAGAGTGTCAGTGGTGTCGTGCCCCAGACGATGGTCTCTCAGTTGTACCTTGCTCCAGGCGGCGATCCATCAGTGGCACCGTGCTCCAGGCGACCGCCCGTGAGTGACGGCGGACTTGTGCCGCCAGCTGGTTGGCACCCTCGCCGGGGGTTGTGCTGCTGATGGCGTACTGTGGGAGTGGGTCACTGAACCCTCCGGGTGGCTGCACCTGACATCGGGCGCTGCACCGGCGGCCTGTCACTGCGCCGCTCTGTAATGTCTGCATCGAGCGGACACTAGTTGTGACTGCCAGATGTCATGACCGTGCCAGCTATCCTGTTCGTGCCAAGTGCCATGACTGTGTCAGTTATCCCGTCTCCTGCCCGATCGTCTTGCAACGCCGGTTGACTTTTCGTTTAAAATCTAGTTAATTTTAATATTTATATTAATTATTATAATTTTATATGGTATGTAAATTATGCAATGAGAATTAAAGTTTTAATCAGAGAATGCTTGCTGAGATGACTGTATGGACCATTGTCCTCCGCTTAGCGGAGCTTGTTGCGTGAACCATGCGCTACCCGATCTGTGAATTATAATTCAACGGCAGAATTTTTGCCGAAGTTTGACGTGCCGTCAATTCACCGACACGTCCCTTGCTCTGGTGTCCTGTCCCATGACAGCTCTCCTGTCCCATAGCAACTCTCCTGTTCCATGACAGCTCTCCTGTCCCATAGCAACTCTCCTGTTCCATGTCAGGCCTTCGTCCTGTGACGAACACCCTGCTCCATGCCAGTGACTGGAATTGGCTCTCCCTCGTAGGAGTACCCACACGGACAAATTTGCATCGAGTTTTGGATGATTTGCTAGATCTGGAAGATGGGTCGTGACTCATGTTTGGCTCGTGGAAAGTTGCGGTCTTCTTAAGACGTTTCACCTTGACCTAAAACAAAAAGCGTTCTACGTCCGGATGTCATATGGTATAAGCCATCAATTTCAATTTGAACCGTGCAGGTGAAAGGGAGGCGGGCCGAGGCCGAAAAACGCTCCCCCTCCACAATCAGTGGTGTGGGGCTGGAGATACCAGTCGCTGTTTGCTAACAAAGGTAGTTCTGGTGGCTACACCGAAGGACAACTCAACCCATCACATACAAGTAACTACGAGCTACACACATTCCGCATGCAGACACCGATGTATATATGCGCGCTTGCAAATGTCAGCTTAAATATATTAGAAATTGGTATTTTAACAGGAACAAGTTGTGTTGAAAATCACGGACCCCCAGTTACCTTGTTCTGATGTGCGTCTCCCTATGTTACTGTGGTGTGGAAGTCCGCTTCCGTTTGGGTATATGAGGAACTACAGGTTGTCTTTTCAGCTGCTAGCTTACACCAAGCGTGTGTCGACGAGATGGTAGCAATATTGTTGCATGATTATATTCAGATTTAGCATACGCTGCACGCCCTGACAGAAAACTTTTTAGATTCTAATCATACCAAAGACATAATTCGACACCTCATCTTAATTAGCTGTGTATAATATACGTTTCTGACATCCGTTTCATATCAGTGTGATATAACATTTTGAACTGTGTCATAAGATATAGCGCGTGTATAATTAAGCTACTGCACTTCGTCAGGGTCGCAATGCTGACACCTTTGAATCCGTGTTCAGAAAGCTTGGCTGGATTTTGAATAATGGAACCATGATTCCATCATGAAAGTACTTATTTACGTTGATTTGATGTGCCATTCTGCGATCTGAGGAAGGTGGTTTACATATTAATGGACCCTGGCTGTTGTATTGAACTTCGAGTCAGCAAATACACCGGCCGTCTAATCTTGCATCCTGCCATTGCCAATTACTTGTCTCGCAGCTGACTGGCGGACTTGGGTGACTTCGGTTAGCAGCCGGAGCTGCAATCTTATCTGGCACAAGCTCACCATCGCCCACCTGCCGGACTGTTTCCTATAGGAATGGCAGCACCCCTTCCGGTTTGCGCGTCATCACGTGCTAGTAGCACGGCACCGCTAGCAGGATTAGTGCAATGGCACATCGGCAATTGTGCCCTCCACTCGCAAGTACCGCTGAATTTCCTTCGTGTGAGGCAGCCGTGTATGGAAAACGTCCTCCGGGCCGGATTTGAACCAGCGACCTATGGATATCCGTTGCAGAACCACTACAGTCCACCGCTCTACCAACTGAGCTACCGGAGGCACATACGCCGTCGCGCGTGAACCAACTGCCCCGATAGCAAGTCGTGTTAAGCCACGCCCAGATAACTGGCTGCCTTTCACTTGTTCTGACAAGCGTGGACCTCGGAGTGGCGACGGTCGGTGATGAGAAGGCGAGTCGCCTCTAGGTAGAGAAGTCATTGGTATCCTTGTCGACCCGTGTTCGACCACTCTAATCTGTGCCCACTTCTCTCCTGCTCGCCGTGATCTACTACGAGGGTCGAGGAGCAACTCGTGAAGCAGCAGCTGCTGTTTCGGGAGGGCAGACTGTGAAGAAGGCAGAACTATACTTTTCTGTAAGAAAAGTACTGGTGCGGCCTCGATCCCACGCTCCACACACGTGTGCTCGGTAGCTGCATGCAGACTGAAGGACCGAAGGCTCAGCAGCCGGAAAGTCGTACTCCGTGGGAAAGCACCGCGTCTATCGCACACCCTTGTGCTCCTCGGCGGACATGCCAGTTGCAACCATTACTTCTGCGTGCTGCCCAGTCGCCAGACATGCCGACCTGGCACTGCCCAGTCGCCAGACATCCCGACCTGACACTGCCCAGTCGCCAGACATGCCGACCTGGCACTGCCCAGTCGCCAGACATCCCGACCTGGCACTGCCCAGTCGCCAGACATCCCGACCTGGCACTACCCAGTCGCCAGACATGCCGACCTGGCACTGCCCAGTCGCCAGACATCCCGACCTGGCACTGCCCAGTCGCCAGACATCCCGACCTGGCACTGCCCAGTCGCCAGACATCCCGACCTGGCACTGCCCAGTCGCCAGACATCCCGACCTGGCACTGCCCAGTCGCCAGACATCCCGACCTAGCACTGCCCAGTCGCCAGACATGCCGACCTGGCACTGCCCAGTCGCCAGACATCCCGACCTGGCACTGCCCAGTCGCCAGACATGCCGACCTGGCACTGCCCAGTCGCCAGACATCCCGACCTAGCACTGCCCAGTCGCCAGACATGCCGACCTGGCACTGCCCAGTCGCCAGACATGCCGACCTGGCACTGCCCAGTCGCCAGACACCCCGACCTGGCACTGCCCAGTCGCCAGACATACTGGCACTGCCCAGTCGCCGACCTGGCACTGCCCAGTCGCCAGACATCCCGACCTGGCACTGCCCAGTCGCCAGACATCCCGACCTGGCACTGCCCAGTCGCCAGACATGCCGACCTGGCACTGCCCAGTCGCCAGACATCCCGACCTGGCACTGCCCAGTCGCCAGACATCCCGACCTGGCACTGCCCAGTCGCCAGACATCCCGACCTGGCACTGCCCAGTCGCCAGACATCCCGACCTGGCACTGCCCAGTCGCCAGACATCCCGACCTGGCACTGTCCAGTCGCCAGACACCCCGACCTGGCACTGAGCCATGTCGTGAGGGCCGAACGTGTCTTGGCTTCGCCGTCCGACAGTCACTGGAAATTGGCAGCGCTTCGGGGTTGTTGGTGCTTGGGGCTGGAAGTCCACGATGCTCGGAAGCAGATAGCTTCGATATGTGCTGGCGATCTTTGAACCTGAAAAGTGACTCCAATGAAAATTAACCCAGGAAGTCCCCTTACGTGAACACGATGTCTGCGAGTTTTGTCCAGCTTATTCACAATTTACAGGCTGTTTCATAGGGAGTTAATTAGGGTCTGTTCCCCTGGCAATTCGTTTCCTTTCCATTCCATTGGCAACTGAAGCTTCATGAAGCTTCAATTTTACGCTCAATTCGTACCACAGTCCGGACAAAAACAGAACTATGTCTAACAGTTCGATCCAATTTTGACACAATGTTGAGAATTATAATTCCTGGAAAGGTCGCGCCTTCCCGAGCTTGCGTCGCTTCGTGATTGGTAGTGCCGACGATGGGATTCGGATTCGGAAGCTGTTGAATTTTTTTGCCATATATTGATATACATTAAAGTATCTAAAGCGTGGAACATGCCTGTCCAAAAGCTGACCAATTCATGAAAACAAGGGTGTCTTACCCACCCAATTAATGTAGATTGCTAGTCTTTCATCGAACCCAACAACACAACCACAATGAAAGTTATTGTATGCTCGTAGTTTTTGTAACACGAAGTGCAGGCAGCTCACATCTCCGCAGTCTCCTCCGGTCGTTCCAGTCGTTTGCTATTCGAGGCTGCCTAAACCTTCCCCCTTGTATTCTTCGCTTGCGACCAATTCCTAGGCCCATGGGGAGCATTATGGGACGTTTGTGTCTCCCGCTGGCCGGTTGGTACGGCCACATCATCGTCAGTGCTGTGGTGCTGCTCCATTAGTGCTGTGGTGCTGTGTTATGGTGCTGATGTCAGTGTTGTGGTGCTGCCATCAGAGTTTCATTAGTGTTGTGGTGATGTCATCAGAGCTGTGGTGTTGCTCCATCAGTGTTGTAAAGACATAAAGACATAGACATAAAAGATTAGTGCAACTATGAGCCACAAGGGCCCTTCTTGGTTGCACTATGTACACTGAACCAGTTGCCCACCAAATCTGTCAATCAGCCCTCCCTGTAATACTGAAAAGCAAGCCCTCTATTCTTATAATGATTGTCTATGCTGTTTTTAAAGATGTTCAATGTGCTGCTGCTGACAATGTTTTCTGGCAGCTGATTCCTGTGTTCTACTACCCTGTTGGTGAAGAAAGTCTGCCTTAACCTTGTTCTGCTGTGGTTAACTTTAATTTTGAATGTATGACCTCTAATTGCATCATTTCTGTTCAATTTAAACATTTTCCCAAGGTATCCCCTCTCCAGACCATGGACAAATTTAAAGACCTCGATGAGATCTCCTCTCAGCCTTCTATATCTAAGTGAAAACATATTCAATTTCTTCAATCTTTCCTCATATGCCGGGTTGCTTATGCCATTAACCATTTGTGTAGCCCTCTTTTGTACTCTCTCTTTTTAAGCCAACAATCTTTTTCATAGCTAGGAGACCAAGCTTGGATGCAGTATTCCAAATGTGGCCTGACATATGCACAGTGAAGCTTCCTGATCACTCCCTCACTTCTGTAGGATACATTCCTATTTATTGCCCCGAGCATTCTCAGTGCCTTCTTCCTGTCTTCCTTGGTCTGTTCTGATGCCCCCAGTTTTGTGTTTAGAATAACACCTAAATCCTTCTCTTGTTGAGTCACTGATAGCACTTGGCCACCCATCAAGTATGGAACCTTCATATGCTGCTTACCTACATGCATGATTTTGCACTCATCAAAATTTAATTTAATTTGCCATTCTTCGGACCACTTAGCAAGTTCGTCTAAGTCTTTTTGCATCGAGATATCCTCTTCTTGACCTGTTATTGCCCTAAAGACCTTCAAATCATCCGCAAATTTCAAAACTTTACTGCTTAGGCCACTTTCAATGTTATTTACAAATATAATGAAAAGTAGTGGCCCCAGTAATGACCCCTTGGGGACTCCACTAAGAACATTTTGCCATGATGACTTTGTATCATTTAGCATCACTCTTTGCTGTCTATCTGAAAGCCACAACTCTATCCATTTTAAGATGCTACCTGCAATACCATGGGACTGAAGCTGTATCATTAACCGTTTATGGGGTACCTTGTCAAAGGCCTTACTAAAGTCAAGATATGCTACATCAACCTGATTTCTCTGATCAAATTGTTCTGTGGCGAAGTTAAAAAAGTCCAAGAAGTTTGTGAGACACGATCGTCCTTTTCTAAACCCATGTTGAGGATCTTGAATAAATCTGCTACCTTCCAGATAACTAACTATTCTATCCTTGATAATTGATTCCATTGAAATTGCTAATCCTTGATAATTGTTGTGATGTTGCCATCAGTGCTGTGGTGCTGTCGTCAGTGATGTGGTGCTGCCTTCAGTGTTGTGGTGCAGCCATCAGAGCTGTGGTGCTGCTCCATCAGTGCTGTGGTGCCGCTATCAGTGTCGATGTGCCGCCATCAATGGTATAGTGTTGCCATCAGTGCTGTGGTGATGCTACAGTGTCGAGGTGCCGCCATCAATGGTGTAGTGCCGCCATCAATGGTATAGTGTTGCCATCAGTGCTGTGGTGATGCTACAGTGTCGAGGTGCCGCCATCAATGGTGTAGTGCCGCCATCAATGGTGTAGTGTTGCCATCAGTGCTGTGGTGATGCTATCAGTGATGTAGTGCTGTCGTCAGTGTTGTGGTGCAGCCATCAGAGCTGTGGAGTTGCTACATCAGCACTGTGACCAGATGGCGCCCGTATCGCTGCTGGCTGCATATGTCCTGGGCAGGCCCTGTTGAGGTCAGGCCGGTTGAAGCGAATTCGTGTGGGCGATTTTCAGCTTTTTATGTGAACTGTTGAGCCAGTGGATGGATATTGGTAGCACAAACAAGAGTGCGTATATGCCAGCGGTTTGCACACACTTGGATGACGGCTTAATGCAGGTCAAGTCAGACGCTCAATGTATCTAACTGGAAGGTCTCGAGTTCGAGACAGGATTGCCTCTGGACTTTTTCGTCTCGTGTGATGCCACCAATGTAATGAATTGGTATCGCTGATGGCTCTTGCGTCCCACAACTTCAATGGCAGCAAGTAAACTCGGCTAATGCGACTGACTTGAGCGAGGTTAAGAGACATATGAACTATGAGACGTTTTGTGTCTGTCCGTGTGTGATTCGGTGTGTATGCCTGGTGTAAGTGCTCAAGGAAGTGGATATGTCCCTTGTTATATTGCGTCATCTTTCCTGCCTGTGACAGATAGAGACGCAACTCTAAGCCACCACCGAGCTTCTACCACGACTTTCCAGGGTGGTTGCATGATCGCTCAGTGCCGACCGATTCGACTTGTTGAAGTCGTACAGAATTGATTACAGTGTTTATTTGCGTATTCAGGCGACATATTTTCCCCATAAAAAATATCCCATAAAATATGGAATGTGGCGCCATAGAATTTGAAGGCAGCGTTCGGCTCCAGGCGACAACCTTGTCGGAGCCGGATTCTCCTGGGCTAAAGCGATGCTCGTTGTCAAATTGTGCGCAGCTAATTCACGTAGCCATACATACATTTGTATGTAAATGCAACCTCAAAATTAAGCAAATTCTTCTTCTTTTGTTCGGTTCCAACAAATCGAAGACGAAGTCTACTCAACCTCTCGGACCACATGAAATGGTGATCAAACCAGCCTGTCACGCCATTGCACCATTGCACACACGCTGCATTCTGCAATAATGTAGTGATATCTGGACCGCACCTTGCGTGCTGCTCTCCGAACCGACGTATCGAAAAATTGATACTGCCGGAGGTTTTTTTAAATATGCAATTTGCATGTGTTCGAAATGCGTGCTGTCGTTTTTATGCAACATTAACATTGCAACAACATTGCAACACAACATTATATTCCACAACATTTTTGTTTTACATGGTATCGTATCATAATTGTTTTCTGAATGCGCAACGTTAACGGTTTTTCTGGTTCGTAGAATGACCGCGTTTGTGACAAGCCGGCGGAGACCACAGGACAAGGTCCAACGGCAAGGGTGGTAAGTTTTAGTGATGGCCGCTTCCGCCAGGTGGAAGGCGTACGCACACAATCGTATAATTGGCTAAGGCATGTCATCTCCTTTTCTTGGAATGCCCTTGCATGCTGGAGGATAAAACAAGTTTCGTGTAGATTAAAGCTTTGAATCACAGTACCATTTATGCGTGTATACATGTATTTGTACATGTATTTACAGCATGGTAAAACAACTGTGTGCATTGAGCCGCCTGGTTCGCTCAGTGGGTAGAGCAGTGACTTGCGAAGGTCGCCCCGTCTTGGCACAACGAGTCGAGTCGCTTTGCACGCTCATTATTAACCCTCCCGGCCAGACGAGGTTGGGCAGGCTGCCTGGCCCGACTACGTGGATATGTTAACCTCTTGCTGCCGTGATTGTGATTGTGAAACCAATTGTTGAAAAGCACGACGAAGATGGAATATTAATTGAGTGTTGTCAGGCGGAAAGCACAAACGAATATTATAAGTTTAATATCATCAACAGAAAACAAACTGTTTAAAATTGATCAGTGAATTATGTGTAAGTAGTATAAATCCGTTTGTAACTGTAACTGTGACGATAGTAACCGGGTGCACATTCGACCGACCGGCCTGCCGGCCATCGAGCGTTCAATGTCACAAAGGTTTCGTCGGCGAGATGGCGCCACAGCACGGTGTGCCGGCCGACCTCGACCTCATTTGATCCTGAACGCATTGAACCAGGGTCATGAAATTTATATTGAAGCGAGTTCACTGCAGTCGTAATCTACCCCCAAGTTTGGTGCTAGCTTCAGTGGTTTCCGGGATCTCAAGGGGGCCAAACCCACTCCGTTGCGCGTAATGTTAGGAGGCTCCCCTGTGCACGTGTTAAACAGGCGTGCACGACGGAGGAAAAGTAACAGCTTCCACGCGGCTAAAGTGCGCAGTACACTGCGGTCAAAGGCCACCCAGGTGACTGAGTCCAGGTTCGGCGATCCCTCGAACTTGGTTCCATTCTGTGTTGGTATATTTTTATCCTGCGTCGATAAATGCTGGCCTGCTTTCCCAGAACTGACGTGAACACTGCAGGCCTGCGTTTCCAACTTCGGGTTGGTACTCAGGAGTGGCGATCGACTCCCTCGCGTGCTGTTCGTGCTGTTCCTGATCTGCCGCATGCTGGTCCTGGTCCGCCGCGTCCTGGTTCTGCTCCACCGCGTCCTGGTTTTGCTCCACCTTATTCTGGTCCTGTTCCGCTGCATCCAGGTCCTCGTCCATCACCACCTGCTCAGGCTCGGCCGCATCAGTATCCTGCTTCACCGTATCCTCGTCCATCACCACCTGCTCAGGCTCGGCCACATCAGTATCCTGCTTCACCGTATCCTCGTCCATCACCACCTGCTCAGGCTCGGCCACATCAGTATCCTGCTTCACCGTATCCTCGTCCATCACCACCTGCTAAGGCTCGGCCACATCAGTATCCTGCTTCACCGTATCCTCGTCCATCACCACCTGCTCAGGCTCGGCCGCATCAGTATCCTGCTTCACCGTATCCTCGTCCATCACCACCTGCTCAGGCTCGGCCACATCAGTATCCTGCTTCACCGTATCCTCGTCCATCACCACCTGCTAAGGCTCGGCCACATCAGTATCCTGCTTCACCGTATCCTCGTCCATCACCACCTGCTCAGGCTCGGCCACATCAGTATCCTGCTTCACCGTATCCTCGTCCATCACCACCTGCTCAGGCTCGGCCACATCAGTATCCTGCTTCACCGTATCCTCGTCCATCACCACCTGCTCAGGCTCGGCCACATCAGTATCCTGCTTCACCGTATCCTCGTCCTGCCCCACGGTGCCGTGGTCCTGTTCTCTGTGCCGCCGCCGACATGTCCTTGATACACCGGTCCTGTTCTCTGTGCCGCCGCCGACATGTCCTTCATACACCGGTCCTATTCCCTCTGCCACTGCCAATATGTCCTTGGTGCCCTGGTCCTGTTCCCTCTGGCACCACCGACATGTCCTTGGTACCCTGGTCTTGTTCTCTCTGCCACCGCCGACATGTCTTTGGTGCCCTGGTCCTGTTCCCTTTGCCACCGCCGACATGTCCTTGATACCCTGCTCTTATCTCTGCCACCACCGAAATGTCCTTGGTGCATCCTTGATTTAGCCGATTGGCACACGCTCGTGCGACTCGGCCGACGCCTCAGCTGTCGTGAGATGTTCCCGTACCGCCGCGCCGCCGCGCCGACGGCCGCATTCGCCACATATGGAAACGGTTTGTCAAGGCCGTGGGGCCTCGCGGTAGCTGGTGCAACTCTCGCTGTCGGCTGGCCAAACGAGAGTCAGGTTCCCAGCTGTAATGTCGGAACCAAATATTGCGATTGGAAACTATACGATTATAGCTGTAAGACGTCCTGCTTGCGCCAGTTTGTGTTGGAGGGGATAAGTGGTACCTGAAGATGCTTTGCCGTGGCATTTCACTTGCGCATTGCCAGGCACTTGCCGTGCCTCCCAGTATTATATCGAGGATTTTGTGATGCACGGGTCTCAAGTTTTGCAGTTTTCCAAATATTTCGTGATACGATGCGATGTGAACGATACGATATGATAGATTGCTGACGTCAGGCCCTTGTCTGTTCATGGACCATTCGCCTGCAGTTGCGGATCCCAGCATTAGCTCGCCATTTCATGGAAAAATCACCCAGAGATGAACGTAGCAGTAGACAGAAAATACAATAACGGTAGCATAGTGAAAGGCGCCTCTATCCATCTTTGGTGTGTTTTAACACGCGCCCTGGAGGGCTTTTGAAAATTACGCGCACTGGGGGGGGGGGGCGGATTCCGCCCTCCTAAGATTGGCTCCTATTAAAGCTGGAGCAACGAAATTCCCAGGGTGGATGGGTACGGTAGTGGACTCTTTTGTGTACAAATTTCGTGACCTTAGGTCAATATCTTCAATATCAAATGAGGTTAAAATATTAAAATGTTCAGGTTCTGCGTGGCTTGGCTTGTCATGATTATGGATCACTGTGATTGTGTTTAAATGCTCCAAAATGGGCATTAATGATGTTTTGGACATTACTAATGATGCAATACAGATGTTAGACCCGGTATTTGACCTCGGGCCACCTATATAGCAGTACTATATCAGGTCATTACCTGCCACGGTTGCCGGAACCTGGCCTCCCGCCCGACTGCTTCCGTTCGGCGGCTCGGCGCAATCGGCTTCGCAAATAAAGGAGTGAAATACATGAACAAATTATGGAAACGCTTAGGCACACAATGACGAACAGTAGTTTTCAGGATGTGTAGGCAGTAGCATGCAAAGTGACATCAATCGCATGACAGTCATTTGCATTTATGACAACATTCCAGTTGATCAAGTTTTGTTCCATTAACCTGTCATGAACTTGACCTGACTTGAACTTGGTGACCTAACGTGACTTTGAAACTATATAGCATACCAATATACATCAAACAATTCGCTCGTGTTGCCAAGAACGCTTCCATTTTGCCAATATACGGGAAGCGCATCAGCGCCGATTTTTTTTTGGCGCTGCCAATTTTTTTTATAACTAAAAACTAATTCGAAAAAAAACATTGGGCCCATTTTCATTTTTCCTGCTTTAAGCAACGTGCTGGTCATTCCTAAGTAGGTACGCAAACAATGGCATAGGTCGGCCGGTAAAATCTGGAGTTATGTACGAAAAACCGGAGGGGTGGGCGAATTTCGCCACCCCCTCCCTCCAGGGCGCGTGTTAATTGTCATACAGCTATTCGGCGATTACTAGCTTGGTTTTTGGATTAAGGTGTCTTCGGCCATCTCCTGTCATTCGTTACCATGAGGTGAAGGGGACTATGAATACATAGTGGGACAGCATGTATCTGGAACAGGCCCTTTGTTGGACAGGATGAGGCAGAATGGTGACGAGGCAGGCCGAGGAGGTGCAGCTCACTTGTGACATTACGGCATTGTGGTCGCGTATCAACAAGTCATGGAGGCGTGCAAAATACTGGACTATCACTTCCTTTTGCATTCCGACAGACAGTTTATATTAGTCATACCCTACACGACAAGATGACCTCTCCAGGGGTTCATCCAAAGAGGGTCCGTGCCCCACCCTTTAGCAACCCAAAACTTTTTTGGTTGCTAAAGGGTGGGATTTAAGATTAAAGGATTTTGTTCATGATGCAACAAACCGAACAAGGAATTTCGAGATTTTCACCACACAAAATTTCAATTTTTGACGCTCTTATCTCTCCGAGACCTATATTTATATTGTTGTATTTTTTTGCCTGACCCCCTCAGGAAAAAGCCCTGTCTGCGCCACTGTCTTCGACTACGAAACTCTTTTTCACCCCTTCGACCCGGAACTTCTATCCAATAATGAAGCTTGGGTCCACTCCTAGGATTAAATGTATGCTGGCGGCAAACGTGAGGAAATGTATCGTAATTGTTCGCATAATAGTTTGGATCTCGGGTGATTCCAGGCAATACAACTGTCCCAAGCCTAACGCACTGTCTGAACACAACCGTATAAGCATGCATTTGGCGTTCAACATTCCGCTTCCTGTCCCGCTTTGCTGCCCTTATCGAAGGGACGCCCGGCCAATCGACGCATTTGGTCACCACTCTTCAGCCTCCTCTGCCTAGCGTGTACCCACGACCCGCTGAGATGGGGGAGGTGGAAGCTGGTTCGTCCGTTTGTCAGGAAGCTGTTGTCAGCTGGCAGATGGCCAGCTGCTGTCGGTGGGCAGCGTTAAGTGGCGCTGGTCGTGCGAGTTGAACGCCGCAGCACCGACCACCGGCAAACTTCACTCGACACGAGCACTAGACCACGCTGGTCACTCTGCTGCCGCGCAACGACTGCCCACGCCCAACTCGTGAATGTGTTGTCCATTCATTAGCCGTGTTGACGTCATCAGGCCGCTGTCCGGCCTCGACTCCATGAGACTCCAATTATCTTGACCATCACTATCTGAGACGCCGCGACTGGAGCGCCCCTAATGGCGGCCGCCAGCCCTCCAACAATGCACAAATACCTGCCTCACCTGATGTACAGTCTCTGACACGGCGTCCGGCACGGTGGGGCGTCGGCGGCATCCTGCGTGACCAGGGCCGACGGTTGGACCGAGCGTGTACGGCCGGTCCTGTGTCACAGGTCAACAGGTGGTGGCTCGGTGGGCACGAGGCGCGCCGCGAGCCGTGCCGGTGTGGCCCCGGTGGGAGGCCGGGGACCGCGTACCGTATGTCGGAGGGTGTATCGGCGCCACCGGCGGCACGGCGGCCGCCGGTGGCGCCGCTGCGTGAGTGGCTGTCGCTGGCCGGTCGAGGAGGGGCGTCGGGGCCGCGAGTGGTGTCTGCCAGAGCCAGTGCCAGTGTGTGTGAAATATCGCCGCGCCAGTCGGGATCTGCCGCCGTGTGACCTGACCAGCGCCCAGTGACGCCCACACTGTTCGCGTGCGGCGCGAGCATCGCGAGTGTGTCGGCGACGGTGTGTGTGTGTGTGCGCGCGCGCGCGACGACATCCGAGTGCGACGAGGATAGCGGCTAGGCGCCTGCCTCCAGTTCCGGCGAGTATCGGCGCGGTCAGACCGGACGGGCCGGCAACATGCCCGTCAGAAAGTGGATTCGCACCAAGCGGAAGGAGTACACCTCTAAAGACAGCCTGGTGGGTATCGACGGCAGAGCCGGCGCGTGTGACGTGCAGCGCCTGCGGCGGTCGCTACACCGGCCTGACCGGTTGCCGGCGCCGCGGGGCCGGCCGACTGCGTGCCGGCCGCCTTCGCCCTGACACAGCGAAGACACGACCGGCGGCGGCCCGGTCGACTGCTGCGCCTGATGCCGTCGGCCGCACTGCTATCAGCGCCGCCGGCTGCCGGCTATCGGCGGCCGGACCGCGCCCGTCCGCCTGCATCGCCGGTCGTCTCTGCGCCGACCGCCATGCGGCCGCGCTATCTCGTTAATCGACGCCGTTTGACGCGCCGTTCAGTGCCACAGTAGTCACGGCCGTGGGCGCCAACTCCTGTGTGCGGCCACGGCACACAGGAGCACATGACCTCCGGGTCAGGTGTGGGCAGTCGTCATGACCTCCGGGTCAGGTGTGGGCAGTCGTCATGACCTCCGGGTCAGGTGCAGGCGGTCGTCATGACCTCCGGGTCAGGTGTGGGCAGTCGTCATGACCTCCGGGTCAGGTGTGGGCAGTCGTCATGACCTCCGGGTCAGGTGTGGGCAGTCGTCATGACCTCCGGGTCAGATGTGGGCGGTCGTCATGACCTCCGGTTCAGGTGTGGACGGTCGTCATGACCTCCGGGTCAGGTGTGGGCGGTCGTCATGACCTCCGGGTCAGGTGTGGGCGGTCATGACCTCCGGGTCAGGTGCAGGCAGTCGTCATGACCTCCGGGTCAGGTGTGGGCAGTCGTCATGACCTCCGGGTCAGATGTGGGCGGTCATGACCTCCGGGTCAGGTGTGGGCGGTCGTCATGACCTCCGGGTCAGGTGTGGGCGGTCGTCATGACCTCCGGGTCAGGTGTGGGCGGTCGTCATGACCTCCGGGTCAGGTGCAGGCGGTCGTCATGACCTCCGGGTCAGATGTGGGCGGTCGTCATGACCTCCGGGTCAGGTGTGGGCAGTCGTCATGACCTCCGGGTCAGGTGTGGGCAGTCGTCATGACCTCCGGGTCAGATGTGGGCGGTCGTCATGACCTCCGGGTCAGGTGTGGGCAGTCGTCATGACCTCCGGGTCAGGTGTGGGCAGTCGTCATGACCTCCGGGTCAGGTGTGGGCAGTCGTCATGACCTCCGGGTCAGATGTGGGCAGTCCATGACCTCCGGGTCAGGTGTGGGCGGTCATGACCTCCGGGTCAGGTGTGGGCGGTCGTCATGACCTCCGGGTCAGGTGCAGGCGGTCGTCATGACCTCCGGGTCAGATGTGGGCGGTCGTCATGACCTCCTGGTCAGGTGTGGACGGTCGTCATGACCTCCGGGTCAGATGTGGGCGGTCGTCATGACCTCCGGGTCAGGTGTGGGCAGTCGTCATGACCTCCGGGTCAGGTGTGGGCAGTCGTCATGACCTCCGGGTCAGGTGTGGGCAGTCGTCATGACCTCCGGGTCGGGTGCAGGCGGTCGTCATGACCTCCGGGTCGGGTGCAGGCAGTCGTCATGACCTCCGGGTCAGATGTGGGCGGTCGTCATGACCTCCGGTTCAGGTGTGGACGGTCGTCATGACCTCCGGGTCAGGTGCAGGCAGTCGTCATGACCTCCGGGTCAGGTGTGGGCGGTCATGACCTCCGGGTCAGGTGTGGGCGGTCGTCATGACCTCCGGATCAGGTGTGGGCGGTCGTCATGACCTCCGGGTCAGGTGTGGGCGGTCGTCATGACCTCCGGATCAGGTGTGGGCGGTCGTCATGACCTCCGGGTCAGGTGTGGGCGGTCGTCATGACCTCCGGGTCAGGTGTGGGCGGTCGTCATGACCTCCGGGTCAGGTGTGGGCGGTCGTCATGACCTCCGGGTCAGGTGTGGGCGGTCGTCATGACCTCCGGGTCAGGTGTGGGCGGTCATGACCTCCGGGTCAGGTGTGGGCGGTCGGCTGTGGCGCGGCGTCGTGGCGTTGGTTTCACTGCAAAGCTGAGCCACCCTCTCACACTGAGCAAACTTGGGAACCTTCCTCATGCTGTGCGAAACTAGGCCTTTATCGCGTTCTGCACAGACCTGGAGCACATTTTTGGCCTGCTCAACCGAGGGCACCTGTCTCAATATGTACAAACCTAAGCCGCTATCTCGACCGGCACTGACCTGGACGTAGTCTGTGCAAATCCGAACGTATCAACCCGTGTAGACGTGGATGCTTCAACATGTGCAGACCTGGATACTTGGGCCTGCACAGACATGGAACCCCTTAACCTGTACAGACCTGGACACCTCAGCCTGTGGAGTGACCTTGGTACTCCAGTGTGTACAGATCTGGTCAGAGGAACCAGAGGACGTGATCGCTGATCAGTATCTCTGTCTGTCTGTCTTTTTGTGCGCCTGTCCGCCTGGCGGACCTGGACGTCGGCTGACCGGCAGGGGTGGGCGACGGTGTGGCTGGCGGCGGACGGACCTGACCAACACCGTGCTGGTCGGGTGGTCACCGTTAGCCGGGCGGGCGGGCGGGCCTGCTGCCCATGACCGCCGGCCGGCTCGGCGACCCGCACCGGCTGACGCAAGGCGGCGCCGCCTGGCCGTATCGGGCACGCACTGACTGGTCGGCGTTGCGCTGGCCGTGTCTCGTGCCGCCGGCTGACCTCAGACAGGCTGGCCGTGTCGGCCAGGTCAGGCCGGTCTCAGCTCGGCACGCACTGACTGGTCGGCGTTGCGCTGGCCGTGTCTCGTGCCGGCTGACCTCAGACAGGCTGGCCGTGTCCGCCACGTCAGGCCGGTCTCAGCTCGGCACGCACTGACTGGTCGGCGTTGCGCTGGCCGTGTCTCGTGCCGGCTGACCTCAGACAGGCTGGCCGTGTCTCGTGCCGGCTGACCTCAGACAGGCTGGCCGTGTCTCGTGTCGGCTGACCTCAGACAGGCTGGCCGTGTCTCGTGCCGGCTGACCTCAGACAGGCTGGCCGTGTCTCGTGCCGGCTGACCTCAGACAGGCTGGCCGTGTCTCGTGCCGGCTGACCTCAGACAGGCTGGCCGTCGCTCGTGCCGGCTGACCTCAGACAGGCTGGCCGCCGTGCCGGCTGACCTCGACAGGCTGGCCGTGTCTCGTGCCGGCTGACCTCAGACAGGCTGGCCGTGTCTCGTGCCGGCTGACCTCAGACAGGCTACCTCGCTGCCGTGTCTCGTGCCGGCTGACCTGACAGGCTGGCCGTGTCTCGTGCCGGCTGACCTCAGACAGGCTGGCCGTGTCTCGTGCCGGCTGACCTCAGACAGGCTGGCCGTGTCTCGTGCCGGCTGACCTCAGACAGGCTGGCCGTGTCTCGTGCCGGCTGACCTCAGACAGGCTGGCCGTGTCTCGTGCCGGCTGACCTCAGACAGGCTGGCCGTGTCTCGTGCCGGCTGACCTCAGACAGGCTGGCCGTGTCTCGTGCCGGCTGACCTCAGACAGGCTGGCCGTGTCTCGTGCCGGCTGACCCCAGGCTGGCCGTGTCTCGTGCCGGCTGACCTCAGACAGGCTGGCCGTGTCTCGTGCCGGCTGACCTCAGACAGGCTGGCCGTGTCTCGTGCCGGCTGACCTCAGACAGGCTGGCCGTGTCTCGTGCCGGCTGACCTCAGACAGGCTGGCCGTGTCGGCCACGTCAGGCCGGTCTCAGCTCGGCGCCAGTTGTCGCCAGCGCGGGTGGCGGAGTTCCGTACCAGCCAGGGCAATCACTACATACTGGCTCCATGTCACTGCGGAGTGAGTAACCTGTGTGGTCCGGTACACTTCTAACCTCCCCCCTCCCCCACACACACACCGCAGTGACTGAGCCTTGTGGTTAGAGTTGGAGACTCCCCAGAGTTGTTCGTGCTGTCAAAGACTGAGTTGAGGTCAAAGACTACGTCTATTCTCTCTATCCAATAGTACTTATTGAACCTTACGTTTGGGAGCCTCGGCAGCTCAGTTGGTAGATCGTCGGATGCTTGATCGCAAGATTGTGGGTTCGAATCTCACGACCGACGGCATTTACCGAGTCCACCCACGACCAATAGGCGTGAGAGGTTGGCAATGCTATATGACCTAGCGGTTGAATGCGTTGTAAAAGAACCGAAGGTTCTTCTTGGAACCCAACGTTAGCTTTCCAGTATTATTAGTGTTCAATTGGTAATGCAGACAACGCACCAACCAATTCAGGCCGGGTGTCTCACGAAAGCGTGCAGCACAATCCAGCGTGTGCCATCATGTGGCCGTGTTTGTGGCGGTGACTGGCGCGGCTACCACGACTGGGGGCGGTGGGCGGCGCGTGACTGACACCGGCCGGCTGGCCTGTTTCAGTCCTTGTTTGTGCGCAGGTGTGCTGGCGGTGACCCCCGGGCACGTTCCGCGGCGTATTGCGTTACTCGGCCGTGACTGGCACCGGTGTCGGCGTCCGATGTCCTCCGAACGGCAGCCCCACTGCGCTGCCAGCGACTCGCCGCTCTGCGCCTCAGTGAATTGCGCAGCGGGGTGCAGCTCTCCTGCACTGGGGACACAGAGATGTCGGACACAGGAGTCTCAGATCTGCACTGGGGACACATATGTCGGTCACGGGAGTCTCAGATCTGCACTGGGGACACATGTCGGACACAGGAGTCTCAGATCTGCACTGGGGACACATATGTCGGACACGGGAGTCTCAGATCTGCACTGGGGACACATGTCGGACACAGGAGTCTCAGATCTGCACTGGGGACACATATGTCGGACACAGGAGTCTCAGATCTGCACTGGGGACACATATGTCGGACACAGGAGTCTCAGATCTGCACTGGGGACACATATGTCGGACACAGGAGTCTCAGATCTGCACTGGGGACACATTTCGGACACAGGAGTCTCAGATCTGCACTGGGGACACATATGTCGGACACAGGAGTCTGAGATCTGCACTGGGGGACACATATGTCGGACACGGCAGTCTCAGATCTGCACTGGGGACACATATGTCGGACACAGGAGTCTTAGATCTGCACCGGGGACACATGTCGGACACGGGAGTCTCAGATCTGCACTGGGGACACATGTGGGACATATGGGTCTCAGGTCTACACTGGGTCCCAGATGTCGGACACATAGGTCTCAGATCTGCACTGGGTCTCGGGTGCCGCGATCGCACTTGCGGGTCCTCACAAGCAACCGATGCGCAGCCGGGGTGTCACTGGCGCAGGTGGCAACAAGCCTGAGGGAATTGTGCTCCACAGCGTTGCTGCATGCTTCCACAGGGGATAATCTCCAGCGCCTGGACAGACGCAACGCGGCGCCTTCCCGAAACGGCGGGGCGCCGACCGAGTTCTGATCCGCCCACGTCCGGAGTGTTATGGTCACGCATTGCTCGGAGTGTGCGCTGCACCTCACGATTGAACATCAGGCGCGCGTGCGTGGTGAACAGAGAGCGCGATGACCGCTTAGCCCCTGCGTCTGAGATCGGAGACCTGTGGTCGTGCACTGTACTGGCGACGCACTTAACACCAATGCCAAACTTGATTGTTTGGATTTTATTGACATGGTTGTGAGTTGTCTCTCCGTACTGGATAGCAATGCAAACTTATTCGAAGAGCATGACCTATGATGATTTTTAGGGCATCGATAAAGAACAGACAGAAACAGGAAATGTGGTACATGTGCCCTCCTGTATAGAAAGATGACGCACCTCGTACTGGCAAAAGCGGCCGTCCAGGGAGCTTCAGTGCACCCCCTCGAGCTTGTGGCCGAAGAAGCCCATCTGAGTGGACATGATTCACCTCTACCTCCTACCTCATCCTTGAAGGTTTATCAGTTAATGGCTCCCGTCCAGCCGGACGATTCCATACCAAGGTTCCTGGATTGGCACCTGGAACATTGTAGCGCATCTTCTTACGGTGATGGAAATCCAATTCGACCATGCTATGGCAGGTGGCAGGAAGCCGAGGGATGCCCTTATAGTTGGAGATGGGTGGACCGTGCAACCAGCCAAGCAGGACTGCGAAGAGGCCGCCCAAACCGAAGCTGACATGAAACCGAGTGTCATGCAATGTTTTCAGATGGTCTCACTTTGAGGAAATTGTAAGTGAACCGTTCAAAACGCAGGAAGGGGAATTTCCAGTATCATGAAATATTTTTGCATGGGCTCACTTTAACACGCGCACATCCGGTGGCAGATATCTGCCCCCCCCCCCCCTGCGGTTTTTCCTGATTTGCCGCCAAACCAATCGGGTATGCAAGGCCAAACCTCGCATAGCTGTTCATTGGTCTTCTCCGCATATCCTCATACATTTTTAACTCTGGGTCGTCTCAGGTCAGGTCACCATGTCAGGCGAGGTGACCCAACTACACTCGGAGTTCTAGGCGGCATAACTTCCACAATAATTGGGCGATGGATTTAAAACTTATAACACGTCATGATCTCATCAGGGACCATAACATATAAATCTTTTTTCGTATCATTGACCTGAGGTCCGGTCGCGGCCTTGGCTTCCCCCATTATAGAGCTATGGTAAAATATACAAATATTTCCTGGTTACATATTTGCTCTCGGAATTACATCACAACGGTTGTGGCTTGTAGTTTGAAGCCATGCTCAATGGTACCACTGCACTTTTTTCTCAGTGACCTCACCAAGGTCATCTGAGGTCACCTGAGATCACTGGCACATTTCTGCGCATCATATCGCACTGCATTGAGCTACAAGGCTGAAATTGCCGTCATTGTGTTTGTATCGCCAAGATGTGACGATGGATGCATTGCATGACCCCCTAGGCTACTTCATGACCTTCACCTGAGGTCATAGTTTCGGTTGACCTGACCTTAAATCGCACCGCCTATTGTCGGTAGCACGTTTCAAGGTCTGTCGAATAGCATTCGCCTTTTGTTTCTATCTGTTACAGGTCTTGAGATGTGTCAACATCTGAGTTCCACCTGACCAGGTCGAATTTGGCCTGTGATGACCTGGTGACCTGAATATTGACCTGATCGAAAAGATTACCGAAGCCCTTTCGATAGAGACCTGTCACAAGCTATCCAACGCCGTTTTCCGTTTCTCGCCAGCTAGCATAGTTCTAGAGATCTTAGGGGGCAGATGTCTGCCCCCCCTGACATGAGAAGCTGGCGCGGACCGCCGGACGTACGAGTGTTAAGGAATTTACAAGCGAACCAAGCAAAACGCAGGAAGGGAAAATCCCAAGCGGAGTTTTGGCTTCGCACGTCTTTCCACGTCCGCAGAAGTGCGGGGATAGGAGTGTTATCAGCGTAAGCAACAAGCTTGCCGTGCCGAGTGCAGCTGGTGCTGTCATGTCGAAAAGGCGGTACAGTAGGGCCATAACCAGTGATCCCTGTGGCACTTCATGTAATTATGAGGTGATCTGACCGGTCTGGCTGTGGTCTGACAGGCTACAGGCTACACTGTGGGTCTGGTGTAAGCAGATCTGGTAACCGTATGTATCTGGATCAGAAAGTGCTAAATTAATGTCTAAATTATTCATTGATGTCCAGATTAATTAATGCTAAATTAATTATTGTCTAATGTCTAAAAGCATACGGTGGGGTGTTTAAATTTGCAATGAAAACGATTTCATATAAGATACCTGTTGCTTAATTTCAACCCAATATCGACCCACTAGTGGGGTCGATATTGGGGCATCGTGGGGCAGACCGCATCGTAAGTCGTCACATTACCGGGAATAACTGGCTGTATATAGCCGGTGTAGTCGATGCACCTTTGAAACCCAAATAGCAACTACCTGGAATAACATACCTGTAATAACCAACATTGTGTGATGTCACTGTCCGCAGTGGTGAACATGTGCATAGTTCCTACTGACACAATAGATAGACATGAGACATTAAGCCTATCTACGCGTGCATCTGGGAGCGCGATGTCAACGCTTCCTTTGAGAGGGACGTCAATTCCGTATTCAGTAGGCTGTATACTCCACCCATTCTCCTGATGTGTCGCTGTGATCTGACACTGCGCCCCACACCGGGACCCGGCGGTTCGCCTCGTGTCGAGATGTGTCGCTGTGATCTGACACTGCGCCCCACACCGGGACCCGGCGGTTCGCCTCGTGTCGAGATGTGTCGCTGTGATCTGACACTGCGCCCCACACCGAGACCCGGCGGCTCGCCTCGTGTCGAGATGTGTCGCTGTGATCTGACACTGCGCCCCACACCGAGACCCGGCGGCTCGCCTCGTGTCGAGATGTGTCGCTGTGATCTGACACTGCGCCCCACACCGGGACCCGGCGGTTCGCCTCGTGTCGAGATGTGTCGCTGTGATCTGACACTGCGCCTCACACCGGGACCCGGCGGCTCGCCTCGTGTCGAGATGTGTCGCTGTGATCTGACACTGCGCCCCACACCGGGACCCGGCGGCTCGCCTCGTGTCGAGATGTGTCGCTGTGATCTGACACTGCGCCCCACACTGGGACCCGGCGGTTCGCCTCGTGTCGAGATGTGTCGCTGTGATCTGACACTGCGCCCCACACCGGGACCCGGCGGCTCGCCTCGTGTCGAGATGTGTCGCTGTGATCTGACACTGCGCCCCACACCGGGACCCGGCGGTTCGCCTCGTGTCGAGATGTGTCGCTGTGATCTGACACTGCGCCCCACACCGGGACCCGGCGGTTGGCCGTCTGTCGAGATGCCATGTTCGTGTTCGGCTCGGATCGGCTAATTGTCGCTGTCGGGCCAAGTGATGTGTGCAGACGTGCCGTGGCAGCCCGGAGTGACCGGATCCGGCAATACCACGTGGAAGAATCGGATGGGCCGCCGCCGCCGTCGTCGTCGCCTCCCCACCCCCACCCCGCTCGCCGAGGGCTGGGGCAACAGCTGGGAGAACGAACTGGAGCGCGCGAACGCTCTGGCGCTCCGCGGCGGCGGCGGCGGCTGTGGCGCCAAATTTGGGCGACGGCTGCACCGGCCGGTGCGGCGCGCGTGCACCAGCCGTCGTGCACCGTGCACTGTGCTTCAAACCCGGGCTACGCCGCGGTGGCGTGCAGGCATGTAGCCCGCCCCCGGACTGTAGCTAATGGGCGAACGTCGAGATCGGTGGCGGCGGATACCCTCCGCCATTCGTCGCGCGCCGCTGTTCTGCAGCTTGTCCTATTTCTGGAAAATTGGGTGGAAAGTGGCGTGAGACGCCGAACGTTTTTTTGACATTTTTACAATCACAATTTGTATCATAATATGCATCACTTACTGGAAGCTAGAAACAATCGTCTTACCCTAGCATAGGAAACCAGATCCAGACTGCCTATGTCTGCCTTCCCTTATGTGGTGGCCACCACTGGGTTATGTCTATGCTAAGGATTTGCATTAATGTTTACGCCTTTGATAGCAAATATCAAGTGATTGTATTTACATCTGGCGCCAAAATCAATATGGATTTGAACGTACTGTTCTGTGAATATCGTCCCCCTTGGTCGTGGGAGTCTCGGTGTCCACCACGATGACCTTGTAATGTACTCACTTGTCGTGTACGGATCCGAGCCGCCGTGTGCACAAGATGGCCTGACGTCGTTCTCGTACTACTGCTCTGCCATTCCTGGGTAGAGGTTGCCCTGTGGGCCGCCGGCCGGCGGCGCGTCACAGCTCTGTGTGGCATCTGCCCGGCGGAAGTCACCCCGTGGCCGGGCTGGATGGCGAGGCAGAGCGGACGCGTCACACCTGTGCTGTGGGGGCTCAGGAATGCCGTGTGCCGAGTGTGAGCCTTTCAGACACGTCGTGCTCATCCTCGCGGCCTTGGTGACTGGTGAAATGTTGTGCAGTCCGGCTCTCGGAGCATTGTATCGCAACGACCAGAGAGAGAGAGAGAGAGAGAGAGAGAGGCTGCACGCCGCTTTCCGGCTCTATCCGCCACAGCGTGCACGGTTCACCAGGTGCGGAGAGGCCACCGGGCGGTTGGGGCTGCACCGCACCTGTCCTCTCTGGAGCTGTACCGCACCTGTCCTGTCTGCAGCTGTACCGCACCTGTCCTGTCTGGAGCTGTACCGCCCCTGTCCTGTCTGGGGCTGCACCGTACCTGTCCTCTCTGGAGCTGTACCGCACCTGTCCTGTCTGCAGCTGTACCGCACCTGTCCTGTCTGGAACTGTACTGCACCTATTATGTCTGCAGCTGTACCGCACCTGTCCTGTCTGGAGCTGTACTGCACCTATTCTGTCTGCAGCTGTACCGCACCTGTCCTGTCTGCAGCTGTACCGCACCTGTCCTGTCTGGGGCTGTACCGCACCTGTTCTGTCTGGGGCTGTACTGCACCTGTCCTCTCTGGAGCTGTACCGCACCTGTCCTGTCTGGGGCTGTACCGCACCTGTTCTGTCTGGGGCTGTACTGCACCTGTCCTCTCTGGAGCTGTACTGCCCCTATCCTGTCTGGGGCTGTACCGCACCTGTTCTGTCTGGGGCTGTACCGCACCTGTTCTGTCTGGGGCTGTACCGCACCTGTCCTGTCTGGGGCTGTACCGCACCTGTCCTGTCTGGGGCTGTACCGCACCTGTCCTCTCTGGAGCTGTACCGCACCTGTCCTGTCTGCAGCTGTACCGCACCTGTCCTCTCTGGAGCTGTACCGCACCTGTCCTGTCTGCAGCTGTACCGCACCTGTCCTGTCTGGAGCTGTACCGCACCTGTCCTGTCTGGGGCTGTACCGCACCTGTCCTGTCTGCAGCTGTACCGCACCTGTCCTCTCTGGAGCTGTACCGCCCCTGTCCTGTCTGCAGCTGTACCGCACCTGTCCTGTCTGGAGCTGTACCGCACCTGTCCTGTCTGGAGCTGTACCGCACCTGTCCTGTCTGCAGCTGTACCGCACCTGTCCTGTCTGGGGCTGTACCGCACCTGTTCTGTCTGGGGCTGTACCGCACCTGTCCTGTCTGGGGCTGTACCGCACCTGTCCTGTCTGTGGCTGTACCGCACCCGTTCTGTCTGGGGCTGTACGCCACCTGTCCTGTCTGGGGCTGTACCGCACCTGTCTCTGGGGCTGTACCGCACCTGTCCTGTCTGGGGCTGTACCGCACCTGTCCTGTCTGGGGCTGTACCGCACCTGTCCTCTCTGGGGCTGTACCGCACCTGTCCTGTCTGGGGCTGTACCGCACCTGTCCTGTCTGGGGCTGTACCGCACCTGTCCTGTCTGGGGCTGTAACGCACCTGTTCTGTCTGGGGCTGTACCGCACCTGTCCTGTCTGGGGCTGTACCGCACCTGTCCTGTCTGGGGCTGTACCGCACCTGTTTTGTCTGGGGCTGTACCGCACCTGTCCTGTCTGGGGCTGTACCGCACCTGTCCTGTCTGGGGCTGTACCGCACCTGTCCTCTCTGGGGCTGTACCGCACCTGTCCTGTCTGGGGCTGTACTGCACCTGTCCTGTCTGGGGCTGTACCGCACCTGTCCTCTGTCTGGGGCTGTACTGCACCTGTCCTGTCTGGAGCTGTACCGCACCTGTCCTGTCTGGGGCTGTACCGCACCTGTCCTGTCTGGGGCTGTACCGCACCTGTCCTGTCTGGGGCTGTACCGCACCTGTTCTGTCTGGGGCTGTACCGCACCTGTTCTGTCTGGGGCTGTACTGCACCTGTTTTGTCTGGGGCTGTACTGCACCTGTCCTGTCTGGGGCTGTACCGCACCTGTTCTGTCTGGGGCTGTACCGCACCTGTCCTGTCTGGGGCTGTACCGCACCTGTTCTGTCTGGGGCTGTACCGCACCTGTCCTGTCTGGAGCTGTACCGCACCTGTCCTGTCTGGGGCTGTACCGCACCTGTCCTCTCTGGAGCTGTACCGCACCTGTCCTGTCTGGAGCTGTACCGCACCTGTCCTCTCTGGAGCTGTACCGCACCTGTCCTGTCTGGGGGCTGTACTGCACCTGTTCTGGCTGGGGCTGTACCGCACCTGTCCTGTCTGGGGCTGTACTGCACCTGTCCTGTCTGGGGCTGTACCGCACCTGTTCTGTCTGGGGCTGTACCGCACCTGTCCTGTCTGGGGCTGTACCGCACCTGTCCTGTCTGGGGCTGTACCGCACCTGTCCTGTCTGGGGCTGTACCGCACCTGTTCTGTCTGGGGCTGTACCGCACCTGCTCTGTCTGGGGCTGTACTGCACCTGTCCTCTCTGGAGCTGTACCGCACCTGTCCTCTCTGGGGCTGTACCGCACCTGTCCTGTCTGGGGCTGTACCGCACCTGTTCTGTCTGGGGCTGTACTGCACCTGTCCTCTCTGGAGCTGTACTGCCCCTATCCTGTCTGGGGCTGTACCGCACCTGTCCTGTCTGGGGCTGTACCGCACCTGTCCTGTCTGGGGCTGTACCGCACCCGTTCTGTCTGGGGCTGTACCGCACCTGTCCTGTCTGGGGCTGTACCGCACCTGTCCTGTCTGGAGCTGTACTGCACCTGTTTTGTCTGGGGCTGTAACGCACCCGTTCTGTCTGGGGCTGTACCGCACCTGTCCTGTCTGGAGCTGTACCGCACCTGTCCTGTCTGGAGCTGTACCGCACCTGTCCTGTCTGGGGCTGTACCGCACCTGTCCTGTCTGGGGCTGTACCGCACCTGTCCTGTCTGGAGCTGTACCGCACCTGTCCTCTCTGGAGCTGTACCGCCCCTGTCCTGTCTGGGGCTGTACCGCACCTGTTCTGTCTGGGGCTGTACCGCACCTGTCCTGTCTGGGGCTGTACCGCACCTGTCCTGTCTGGGGCTGTACCGCACCTGTCCTGTCTGTGGCTGTACCGCACCTGTCCTGGCTGGGGCCGCAGAAGTCTTCTGACTTCTGACACATCCAGCAACCTTCTGCAGATAATCTAGTGTTGAAAAGGAACAAACGATGCAAATAGTATAACGATGAGCATATTATGGATTTTTTAAAGTCTTCAACGGCCCACACGCTGATTTTGATCGTATATAATAGATACCTACTTTGGCTACAGGTCTCGATTGGATGCTACTGCGGGTTTTGCGCTAACATGAATAGACTCGCTTCGACCAGATCGATGTTATGAACAGCGCCATCTATGTTCGTCGATATTAAGTATAGTATTCGCAGTATAAGTATTTGTCGAAGTATTAACTATATTAATAGGTAGAACATGCCAATCCTTCCCTAAGTGTATTAATCTGACAAATAAGTATTTATATTGTGATTGCAATATGCAGGAATCATTTGCATATATCCATAACCATCCTTGTTAGTTATTGCAGTTGTATTTTCGAAATATCGATTGTATGATGATGAAACAGTGGGAGACCGGGTCTAGTTCACACAATTTCCGTGTGTCAACTGTTGTGCGTATGTCGCACGTGCGGAGCGCGAACCATTGGTTCTTGGTTATAGCACCATAAACCTCCATGGACGCGCGCCTCACTTCCGACTGTTCGCCCCGGCAAAGCCAGTCGCGTCAGAGCAGGGCCACAGTCAACAGTTTGTGTAACCAGACTGTGCATTGCGAATGCAGGGAGAGTATATATTGTAGCCGAAATATAGGTACCCTTATAGTCCGACTGAAAGTTCAATGGGTTAAGTCCAACTGGCACTACGAACAATTAATCAAAGCTAATGAAGAGTGCCTGAAGCAAGATGTTGTGGACGTGAAGGGTGCATCGGCAAGTGGCGAGACTCCTGTAGACTCCGGCTATCCTGTGCCCATTGGCGGCAGACAGCGGTTGACTTTTTCGGGGAAGAGTCGTAGCGCACAGCGAAACGCTAGAAAGTCTCTGATTCGGCACATTGTTGATAAGCTGGTGTACGCGGCGAGGAGCGAGGGCCGGAATGACCTGGTATTCGTGTTTAATCGGTCGGTGGAAACCCCAACAAGACCGACAAAGGTAATGATGCGCCCCTAAGCCCAAATAACCGACCAACCGACTGCTCTGTGATATAATTCCTAACCCCATACAGTACTCCAAAGATGAAGCACTCGCCTTTTTTGTGGATGGAAAATTCACCAAGGCGACATTGCAACTAACGCGGCTCTCGGCCAAAAAAAAACAACGCGTTGATATTTATCCGATATACAACTGCACCCCATCTGCTAAAGAACGGTGTTGCTCGGAAAATATCAGCATTGAGCTGATGTGCGCCGAAGTGCGTCTGCAATCTCTGCTGGCCCGCGCGGGTGACCGACTCACTGATTTGGAAGACGTCCACGCCAGTGTGGATTTCACGTTGGAGCAGACGATGATCGATAGGGAAGTGTTGAACGCCATCACCAATACAGCGTCAATGCAGACCTGTCCCATCTGCTCTGCCACGCCCAGAGTCACGAATGATCTACACCACATGCGTCAGTTGGCAGTCAACAGAGAACACCTGATACTCGGCCTGGGCACACTGCACGACTGGATCCGACTCTTCGAATGCATCTTGCACATCAGCTACAGACTGAGCATAAAAAGTGGCGGTGCAGGTCAATAGCTGACAAAGAGGAAGTAATTCAGCGCAAGAAGATTGCCCAAGATCAGTTCTGGCATCTTCTGCACCTCCACGTGGACCAGCCTAGAGCGGGTAGCGGTGGAACGTCGAATGACGGCAGCACGGCCAGACGGGCGTTCAGCGACGAGTCGAGGCTGACAGAAGTAGCCGGTGTTCACAAAGGACTCGTCCGTCGCCTTCACACCATCCTGCAAGTGCTGGCAGCTGAGTACGAAATCGTAAATTCGCCAACTACTGTCACTGTTCGGCGGCGCTCTATGTTGCGCTGTACCCTTGGTACCCGATGCCAGTAACACTGCACAGAGTACTGATACACGGATATCAAGTCATCGCATCACTGATCTTGCCCATCGGAATCATGAGCGAGGAGACTAAGATGGTGGAGCAACAAGGATGCCAGTGCATACCGCGTCGGACATGTGCGGAAGGACTCGCGACTACACAACACCGCTGACCAGTTCGGACATCTGTTGTTGAGCAGTGACCCGCTCATATGCTCCTCCGCCGCAAGTCAACGTTTTCAAGCAGCAGCCCGGGGTAGGGCGTATTTGACCTCAGATGTTTGGAGCAGGCTGTAAGCCGCCGCAGATGAAAATATTAGCAACCCCAAGTTCAGTGAGTGAGGGAGTTTGGTTTTGCCTTGTTTTTGTTTTGCATCAGTTTTTTGCTTCCACCGATAGATGATGTCGAATATATGTTTCATGTTACCGAGTGATATATGTTATTGAAAACTGTCCAATTATATTTCTGAGTTCATCGTATTTCGAAGTGTACGAGGAGATATGATGCATAGTTGTGAAATGACGCACACCGGACGCTTTTAAATGCCATGTCAACAACAACAATATTCAATCAAATTGTCATCAGACACAAAAACGGTTGCCAGAATCAGTTTCCACGTTGAAAACCACCCCCGA
>JAOTOL010001470.1:405000-422500 GCA_034440575.1 Imbricaverruca yamaguchii | reverse complement strand
TCTGACCGCAGCTCCCGCCGCAGGGATGGTACTCTGACCGCAGCTCCCGCCGCAGGGATGGTACTCTGACCGCAGCTCCCGCCGCAGGGATGGTACTCTGACCGCAGCTCCCGCCGCAGGGATGGTACTCTGACCGCAGCTCCCGCCGCAGGGATGGTACTCTGACCGCAGCTCCCGCCGCAGGGATGGTACTCTGACCGCAGCTCCCGCCGCAGGGATGGTACTCTGACCGCAGCTCCCGCCGCAGGGATGGTACTCTGACCGCAGCTCCCGCCGCAGGGATGGTACTCTGACCGCAGCTCCCGCCGCAGGGATGGTACTCTGACCGCAGCTCCCGCCGCAGGGATGGTACTCTGACCGCAGCTCCCGCCGCAGGGATGGTACTCTGACCGCAGCTCCCGCCGCAGGGATGGTACTCTGACCGCAGCTCCCACTCCGCCGCAGGGATGGTACTCTGACCGCAGCTCCCGCCGCAGGGATGGTACTCTGACCGCAGCTCCCGCCGCAGGGATGGTACTCTGACCGCAGCTCCCGCCGCAGGGATGGTACAACTCGCCCAGGATGGTACTCTGACCGCAGCTCCCGCCGCAGGGATGGTACTCTGACCGCAGCTCCCGCCGCAGGGATGGTACTCTGACCGCAGCTCCCGCCGCAGGGATGGTACTCTGACCGCAGCTCCCGCCGCAGGGATGGTACTCTGACCGCAGCTCCCGCCGCAGGGATGGTACTCTGACCGCAGCTCCCGCCGCAGGGATGGTACTCTGACCGCAGCTCCCGCCGCAGGGATGGTACTCTGACCGCAGCTCCCGCCGCAGGGATGGTACTCTGACCGCAGCTCCCCGCCGCAAGGATGGTACTCTGACCGCAGCTCCCGCCGCAGGGATGGTACTCTGACCGCAGCTCCCGCCGCAGGGATGGTACTCTGACCGCAGCTCCCGCCGCAGGGATGGTACTCTGACCGCAGCTCCCGCCGCAGGGATGGTACTCTGACTGCAGCTCCCGCCGCAGGGATGGTACTCTGACCGCAGCTCCCGCCGCAGGGATGGTACTCTGACCGCAGCTCCCGCCGCAGGGATGGTACTCTGACCGCAGCTCCCGCCGCAGGGATGGTACTCTGACCGCAGCTCCCGCCGCAGGGATGGTACTCTGATCGCAGCTCCCGCCGCAGGGATGGTACTCTGACCGCAGCTCCCGCCGCAGGGATGGTACTCTGACCGCAGCTCCCGCCGCAGGGATGGTACTCTGACCGCAGCTCCCGCCGCAGGGATGGTACTCTGACCGCAGCTCCCGCCGCAGGGATGGTACTCTGACCGCAGCTCCCGCCGCAGGGATGGTACTCTGACCGCAGCTCCCGCCGCAGGGATGGTACTCTGACCGCAGCTCCCGCCGCAGGGATGGTACTCTGACCGCAGCTCCCGCCGCAGGGATGGTACTCTGACCGCAGCTCCCGCCGCAGGGATGGTACTCTGACCGCAGCTCCCGCCGCAGGGATGACCCGTCCATCTACATCACCAAGCTGATTGCCGGCGGCACGGCCGCCACCGACGGCCGGCTGCGGGTCGGCGACATCATCGCCCGCGTCAACGGCATCAGCGTCGTCAACGTCACTCACGAGCAGGCTGTGGACGCGCTCAAGCGGGCCGGCACCAATGTGCAGCTGGTGAGTGTCGCTGACTTTCGGCCGGTGAAGGTGCCGTATCCCCGTCCCTGTCGTGTCAGGATACGACCGGTGAAGGTGCCGTATCCCCGTCCCTGTCGTGCCAGGATACAGCTGGCGAGGACGGCACACAGGTCAGCGTGACAGACACACGGGTCAGCGGAACAGACACACACGGGTCAGCGAGGCAGACACACACGGGTCAGCGGGGCAGACATTTGCACCACGTACTAGCCATGCCGACCGGTCGCGCCGTCTCCGGCAATGGGTGCACTTCGCGTGAGACAGCGGAGCGGGCGCCACAGCTGGGCTGCAGACTGCGGCCACTGTCCGGTGGTGGGTGCCGCGTGCCGGGCTGCTCCTGCAGCTCCAGCCTGACGGGCTGTCCGGGTGGCTGGGACTGGACACTGAGGAGCACACTGGCCGGAATAGCCCGGCCAGTGGTGCTCTCCGGTGGGATCATCCCCACCGACTGTACACGACAGAATCGGCCAGGTGGGGTGCTCACTGCGCAGGTGTGTCTAGCCGCAAGCTGCTTAAACGGTCAGTTGGCCAACAACCTAAGAGTAGACAGTAGGCGGAGTATCAGCGATGGTTATCCGGATTTTAAGGTATTCAGTCGCTTGCGTGTCATCTCGTAAGGTATAATTATTGGATGTGGTCTTTACGGACAGCGATCTGCTAGCACCCGGGCCTGGGCCTGCGGGGCGGCTGACGCTACTAACTGCTGGGCCTGTTGGCCCGTGGGGCGGCTGACACTACTTACTCCTGAGCCTGTTGGGCCCGCGGGGCGGCTGACACTACTTACTCCTGAGCCTGTTGGGCCCGCGGGGCGGCTGACACTACTTACTCCTGAGCCTGTTGGGCCCGCGGGGCGGCTGACACTACTTACTCCTGAGCCTGTTGGGCCCGTGGGGCGGCTGACACTACTTACTCCTGAGCCTGTTGGGCCCGCGGGGCGGCTGACACTACTTACTCCTGAGCCTGTTGGGGCCGCGGGGCGGCTGACGCTACTAACTGCTGGGCTCGTTGGGCCCGCGGCCCGGCTGACGTTGCTAACTGCTGGGCTTGTTGGGGCCGCGGGACGACTGACGCTACTAACTCCTGGGCTTATTGGGCCTGCCAGGCAGCCGGTGCTTGACACTAGTCGACTGATATCGGCGGGTGGGCATGGCAGTGAATCCCAGCACACCGGCGTCGATAGTGGCTACTGAGCGACGCAAACGCCGCGATAAGGCCTGTTTACACGCGACATAATTCCGACAGAATCGTGCGTCGGCAGACCCGACGTTCGCAACGTCGGCGGCAGAAATTGGCAGGGAGCGGCAGAAAGTAGCAGGTGGCGGCAGACTGACGTCACACTTCATTCTGCCGACGTCATACTAGCAGGGTGACGTTCTCTATCCAATGCGCTATGAAGTGTCTCAGTTGTTTGTTTACGGTGACATAAGTGATCCATCGCTCTATTAATTGAGACAGGTAGTACCACCCAGGTTAACATCTCGAGAGCATTAATGCCAAGGTGTCTGACACTACATCATTACAAGAAAGGCTCATTTTCTTGAGGACGTAGTAGTTGGGCTACCACAATAATATGGAAAAAAACGTTACAGAGCTGAAAAAGGCTTTAAAAAACTAGAGTGTAGAAAATTGTTCCAATTCCCTACCGGGATTAAGAAGGGCGCGGTAACCGAGCAGGGTCCCCCCCCCCAAAAAAAAAAAAAAAAACTGAGACTGCCGCCATCGAAGTGCAGCAGCGTATTTAGAAGCGGACAAGGGAGGCGGAACAACAAATGCGAGAGTGGGGCGGGGAGGGGAGGCCACAAATGAGTTTTACTGGGGAGGTCCAAATAAATGTGGAACGATGAGACTGCAGCGGGGGGGGGGGGCACACTCCCTCCTTCAACTAAGTTACAAGTAATAATTGTTATTTGCAAGTTGGTTAGACATATCTATGGACGTTATCCTCCCTACAAAGCTTTATACACATTAAATGGCATCGTTTATAAATTGAGGCCATAATTTTGGCAGATATGGACGTCTAGAGTGCGCGAACGCTACCGCCGTTCTTGCTGTCGCTGCCCGTGCTCCCGCTGCGGCTGTTCCTGCTGACTGAAGCCCGCAGACGACTGCTTCGTAATATATACATATATATATATATATATATATATATATATATATATATATATATATATATATATATATATACTATATATTGCGTTTATTGTGCGATGTATATATTATGTCATCCGGTCGCCATTTTTGGGACTTATTCTCTCAACTGAAAATAAAGTATGTACGATGGAAATGAATGGTCGCATTACCTTAATCAGGTTAACAAACATTAAAAATATTGCATTTATGTTTTGCAATAAAATCCAGTAGTGCCCTTAAATGCATTATTTACCCTGGGTTCACCATCCGTAGATTTTGCAGATTTCCTTTATATGCATGGAGTTATAGAAAAAAATATTCAAACAGAACAAAATCTTTGGGGAAAGTGAGATCTGGTTACGAGAGATACGAAGTTGAGGCTGCATTCAATTGTTAATTTTATCAGAATAGGTTCATATGCAGTGTGGGTTCAGATATGTTGTACCTATCCAATCAATGCATGACAATATGGCATGATAATTCGAAATCAGTCCATCATGGTTGATGTTTTATATGCTCTAAAGATTTCTGAGGGGCTCTTTTGAGCCAACCCTCCCAGTGTTGGCTTTCCTACCCCCAATTACAAATCATTTTAGCATAGGTACCTAGTACCATGTGGTATGCCCTGAATTAATTTAAGTCAGCCCATTGCGTTTATTACATTATGCAGTTCAGGATATATTGCAAAAGACAACGGAAATATTGCCGGAAATATTCCAGATATATTGTCTTTCCGTTGTCTATATTGTATATTGTAGACGCTTCTGGTGCGCGAATGTCGCCGGCTTAATGCCGCTCAGCCCAGACAGCATGAGCATTTGACGTGTATTTATTTGATGGACTCGACGACAGCTATTTGATGTGTCCGTTGATGGATGGCGCTGATTGGTTCAGCTAGTTATTCTTATTTCGTCATTTTGTCCCAATTTGATTTTGTTTGATCTGACCTGACCCGATTCGATCTGCCCAACTTTAGGATGTCGTGCCTTAGTCCAGCCGATGGTGTTTTGTCTGACTGAGCCTGACGTGGCCTGGCCCCACCTGCCTGACCACAATTCAGTGCAGCTTTCAACCGGTCTGTCATGCTCTTAACTTACCTGCTGCAGCCTGTTCGATCTGCCCTGTCCCGGTCACCCATGAGCTGTTCTGACCTGACCTGACCTAGCCTGCCATGCCCAGCCCAGCTCCGACCTGGCCTAATCTGTTCTGACCTGTGTTGACCTGGCCTGATCACCGCTGATTTGTTCTGGTCTGTCTGTACCTGCCCAGCCCTGCCCGACCCAGCTTACCCAAACCCAGCACTGCCCTGCCCTGTCCTGCTCTGGCATGTTCTGTCCAGCACTGTTCTGATCACCCCTGCTCTGTTCTGGCCTAGCCTGGACCTGACTTTCCCTGTCTTGTCCTGCCCTGCCCAGCCCAGCCCAGCCCAGCCCAGCCCAGCCCAGCCCAGCCCAGCCCAGCCCAGCCCAGCCCAGCCCAGCCCAGCCCAGCCCAGCCCAGCCCAGCCCAGCCCAGCCCAGCCCAGCCAAGTCCAGTCCTGTCATGACCTGACCTGTGACTTCAGTCGGTGAAGCGGCGCCGTCAGCCGCGGCCGGAGCGGATTGAGCGGCTTGAGCTGCACAAGGGCAGCCGCGGACTGGGCTTCAGTATCGCCGGCGGCAGCGGAAACCAACACATACCGGGCGATAACGGTGAGTCACCGACGGCGGTGGGTGGCGATGAGTCCCTGAGGGTGAGCGGTGGCGATGAGTCCCTGAGGATGAGGTGTAGCGATCAGTCCCTGAAGATGAGGTGTAGCGATGAGTCCCTGAAGATGAGGTGTAGCGATGAGTCCCTGAAGATGAGGTGTAGCGATAAGTCCCTGAGGATGAGGGGTGGTGATGAGTCCCTGAGGATGAGGGGTTGTTGTGAGTCCCTGAGGGTAAGGGGTGGTGGTGAGTCTGTCGGTGAGGGGTGGTGATGAGTACCTGAGGGTGAATGGTAGTGTTGAGGCCCTGAGAGTGATGAGTGGTGGTGAGTCCCTGAGGATGAGAGGCGAGTCCCTGAGGGCGAGGGGTGATGGTGAGTCCCTGGTGGTGAGGGGTGGTGGTGAGTCCCTGAGGGCGAGGGGTGGTGGTGAGCCCCTGAGGGTGAGTGGTGGGTGAACCCCTGAGGGCGAGGGGTGGTGGTGAGTCCCTGAGGGCGAGGGGTGGTGGTGAGCCCCTGAAGGTGAGTGGTGGTGGTGAGTCCGTGATTATGAGGGGTAGAGGTGAGTCCTTGAGGGCGAGTTCCTGATGGTGAGGAGTGGTGGTGAGTCCCTGGAGACACAGTCCCTGGGGTGAGTGGTGGCGAGTCCCTGATGAGGGATAGATGAGTCGTGACGGTAAGTCATTGTGGGTGGGGATACCAGTGAGTCCTCGTGGGTGTGGGTAATGGTGAGTCCATGGGGGCTAGGGGTAGCGAGTCCCTGTGGGTTGGGGGAAGGGTGAGTCCGGAGTGTTTTCTAATCTGGGTTTTATCTCGACGTGAATCACCTCGAAGCTCATCTCGACGTGACAGTAGTTGTCAGTTAGTAATGTGATGCTTGGATTTCTTGATTGTAACGAAGCTGCCACCAGGAGTCCAGATCCCTCGATATCCGTAATGGGTGTGTATTCAGTCTGGCAGTGCGCTGATTGTTATTCTGATGTTGTCGTGTCGGCGCACCATTACGACTACCGTGGGGGGAGGGGGCGGGGTAGAGACGCGGAGCCAGTCGGCGTCGTCAGCTGACGTCAGCCTCTACCTCTACACGTCATCTGACGTGACGGCAGCGCGTGTGTGGAGCTGACGTTGCCCAATGCGGCCTGCCAGGCGGGCGATGTGGCCCGCAGCTGTCAATCGCGTGACTCGTGAACCCGAAAGGTACTTTGGGCGATCAATCGGTACTTTCTCGGCGAAAGTTGTCCAGCCTATTGATGGGAAGTCGTCCAAAGCGTGGCAACACGCTTAGGGCGATTGTCCGCCACCAGTGTTGAGAAGCTGCGTTGTCGACAGCTTATTCGGTCGGCGCCTTTTTGTCCGCTCTTGTTTTGGATCGGTGAATCCGCCCTATTGTTTAATTCAACTCGAGCATGCATGCAAGAAAGGCTCGGCCAGAAAAAGCGAACCCTATTTCGGTCCACACCGAGACGTGCATACAAAACAACGCTGCGCGCCAGCATAACAGGAGGCTCGATCGAGGCGTCTGACACCGACTACAAGGCGGCGCTCGTGCGGATATGTCTGGGCGGTCAGGGCTGTACCGAGCGGAGGTGGTTCGACCGTGGGACCGCCCGTGTGCATCTGCCCAGGCAGAGCAGACGTTGCGTTCGCGCTTGCGCCTGATATTCAGTCGTAACCGTGTCTGTCCAGGCCTGTCTTCCGCGTAGAGCGCGGTAAACACGAAACGAATGAGGCGCATCTACCGGTTGACACTGTTGCCGGTTGGCCGAGCCTGGCGCGTTGTAGCCGTATGTATGGGTTGGTGGGTGTCCGCAGTTGCCCGCCTGCGCTACCCGGGATCAGCTGTTCCGCGCCTCTTGTGTGTTATTTGGGCTTTATGGCGCGCCGACCATAGTTACGCTTCTCTGTTCTATAATGATTTGCATTTGCCTAACTGCGCGCACGTATTATGTATGGTATATAGGTAATAGGTGACAGTTTATATGTAGCAGGGTATCGTTATCTAGTTGCCGCCCTGCCGACAGGTATCTACGTGACAAAGATCACCGAGGGCGGCGCGGCGCACCTGGACGGCACCATGGCCGTCGGAGACCGTCTCGTCGCCGTCGACGCCGGGGTACGTGTAGCCGCGCCGCTAGGCCCACGCCGACGGCGGCCCGGCCGCACTGCGGGACCCCACTGCGGAGCTGGCGGCCGGGGCCCGCCGCGTGCGGCGGTGCTGGTCGTGTTCGTCCTGTTGTTCTCGTGATGCATTTTGCATGGATATTGCGGTGGCAGTTGTGTCCGTGCTGTTGTCCGTGCGATAAAAATTGGATGGATGTTTTGATTGTGGTTGTGTCCGTGCTGTTGTTCGCATCAGGGAGGTTTGATGGATATTGTGGTGGTGGTTGTGCTCGTGATATCCGCATCAGGGAAGTTGGATTGATATTGTGGTGGTAGTGCCGTCCGCGATGTCCACGTCAGGGATGCGAGATGAAGCCTGACCGTGCCTGGCCGTGCTGCACAACGAGCATGGCGAGGAGAACGGTCAGACACAACTGACGCTTCACTTTGAATAGCTTCTAGCGTTCAGGTAAGCACACCACAACTAGGTACTGTCTGAAATTGTCGAGCCATTTAAGTACCACAGATGATATAGAACGGTCTTTTTGTTGTGTGTTAGTGGACGGATGGCCACCAAGCTCCCCGCTTCGTGATGTTTGTTTTGTTGTGTGTTAGTGAGCGGATGATCAACAAGCTCTCCGCTCTGGGATGTTTGTTTTGTTGTGTGTGTTAGTGGGCGGATGGCCACCAAGCTCCCCGCTTTGTGTGATGTTTGTTTTGTTGCGTGTTAGTGAGCGGATGATCAACAAGCTCTCCGCTCTGGGATGTTTGTTTTGTTGTGTGTGTTAGTGAGCGGATGATCAACAGGCTCTCCGCTCTGGGATGTTTTTTGTTGTGTGTGTTAGTGAGCGGATGACCAACAACCTCTCCGCTCTGGGATGTTTGTTTTGTTGTGTGTGTTAGTGGGCGGATGACCAACAACCTCTCCGCTCTGGGATGTTTGTTTTGTTGTGTGTGTTAGTGGGCGGATGACCAACAAGTTCTCCGCTCCGGGATGTTTGTTTTTGTGCGCGTGCAGTTCGGTTTCATGCTAGCTTTGTGGTATTCAGTGGCACTGTCCTACCGTGCTGGTATTCATAGCACGACAAATAATAAATTCGAAGCCAACACCACGGAAATAGTGACGTGAGCCCCTGGCGACATGATTATTGATATTCGATTCCCTCCACGGCGCAGATGGCATTGCCGGTAGAGAGGACCACAAGTCCAATCACGCCAATATATGTTGTCATCATGTCCTTTTGTTGAAACTTAGGATAGCTGGTGACGCTGAATGGCATGGATAGTCCGAACCTTCACCACGCCGGGTAGACCGTCCCCGCCCTGAGAGGAATGTTCCTGCATTCATTGTGCCATCGAGAGGCTGCACTTTGTCGCATGTCGGGCGGTCCTGTGTCAGCTGGTAAAATCCCAGATGACTATGTGTCCACCGTGTGTCCGCTGTAGCACCAGCTAAAGCTCCAACAATGAAACAATCGAAGGATCATTTTCCTACTATTGTAGTCGTCGTGGACATTCAGTTGTCAAGTGTCGTGGTGGAGCCTTCGTGATTCGGCTGCACTAGGTCGTAAAGTTCGCTGTCGGATAACCCGGCTGGATGGGAAAAGCAAGTACCTTATTTGGTGAGGTTTGTAGATTGTACATACTGACACAGGTGTGGTGGCAAAGGCTGGATTCTTGCATGAGTTTGGCTGCTGTGTGCCCTGAAGGCCAGTCAGAGGAACAATGAAGTATAAATGCCAAGGAAGTTGGTTAGTGGGGGCTTGTAGGCTTGTATTCCTTCCTTTTTGCCTCGTCTTCGGATCCTACCAAAAACGCAAAGACCTTAAATGGAAGTCGAGTGTGCATTCATGAGTGCCTGGCTCCTTGGGGATCTTTTGGTATGTTTCACAGAGGAGTCGTGGCCGATTTGGTTGCAGTTAGTGTTTGTTAAATCACTGGATGAATATCAACTAACAGTGACTTTATTAAAAGTGCATTTTGCCTGGCGAAAACTTCTGAATGATTGCTTAGGCATCTTTACCACCAGCGCAGTGGTTGCGCAAGTTCAGATAGCATGTGCCTGGTCGAGAAGATTATCGGGAGATTTTCACAACTGTAACATCGTTGCCGTCCGAGGTCAGACCTGTCGTGACCTGGGTCAGGCCGCTCGAAGTTTAGGTCACGAACACTATAGCTCGTGTTATATTGCATAGTCCATGTAATCACCCCTCCAAAGATACGTATGCATCTCATGCAAGTCTGACATATGTGTGCATGGATGGAAGTCCAATGAATAAGGGTGTATCGTACTGGTTAAGACAGCAACACAGGAATACAGTTTGTGATTTCCAAATCGATGTCATTGCACGTACCGCCTGGTGTACCATTGTGCGTTTTCTTCTGGGGTTTATTAGCGTCAGGGAATAGATGAGTATTATTATATTCGCGTGCAACATTTTTCGCGTGTATCAGGTGCATGCAGTATTTACCACATTTTAGCCCGATATTTACTGTCACAGACACACCACTCCCAGTCATCACCTGAAGATACATCGCCACCTCGGACCCCCGCCACCGTGAGAGAAGGCGACATGTCAAGTGTAGCAGCCGCCGCACTAGCATTTGAAAATACACATTGCGTTAACGTTGATGTAGTTATTCCATCACTGCTCGATTTTTCTCCGTGCGGATGGTTTCCCAGTCCCCTGGCCAGACACACGGCTTCACCACGCCGGCTGGCTCTCCGCGAGGCAAGACTGACAAGGATCGGACTCTGCAGACCACCACACACACGGAGCGTGCTTCGACTCATTCTTTGGCTGCAGTAGCGGAGCGTGAGGCTCGTGTGAGCGTGGCGTCGCGCCACTCTTCAACGCAGAGTTGTCAGCTTTGCCGCCTTTGGATTTTCGAATCAGCTGAGCAATCGCGAACGGTTGTTGTTTGTCGTTCAGGCCGACTCAGGTCCGTCTCTTGTCCGTGGCTGACACGGCACCAGCCCAACACAAGCGTAGTCTGAGGCTGGCTTTCTTGAAGCATGTCTCCCCTTTCCGTGTCTAATCATTCGATAGCTGAGATATATCGGACGAGGCTGATGGGCATTCTGAAGTACAGCGGTTGGTTGATTGTGGCAAATGGCTGGGAATAAGTTATGGAATGAATTCAAGAAGGGTTTAGGCTTGAGGTAAGCATGGATCAATGTGAGCAGGTACTATATGTGTGAAAGCCGGAACACAATTCAAGTGTCCGGGTCAGTCGAGTCGCACCATGTTTATTGATCACCTTACCGGCAGTTTGGCGCATTCTGTATTGCCTGTGCACACCTTATTGACATATCGGCCTAAGGAAAGGAATCTGCGTGCTTCCAGTTTTGCCTCTTTCTGTGTCGTGCTGCCGCCTTTCAGCTTAACCTAGCCTGTAACTACCCCATGTGTGTGCATCGAGCACCTGCAACTTTCTGGCCAACGTAATAGCGGGTTCCAGGCGTCGTGAACGCTGCAGGCAGTAAAAGTGGCGACCTGCGCGAAGTTTGCGCCCAATGTGTGCACACGCTGCACCCCGGAGCCCCAACAGTAACGACCGCACCACAGAGCCCCAACAGTAACGACCGCACCACAGAGCCCCAACAGTAACGACCGCGCCACAGAGCCCCAACAGTAACGACCGCACCACAGAGCCCCAACAGTAACGACCGCACCACAGAGCCCCAACAGTAACGACCGCACCACAGAGCCCCAACAGTAACGAACCCAGAGCCCAACAGTAACGACCGCACCACAGAGCCCCAACAGTAACGACCGCACCACAGAGCCCCAACAGTAACGACCGCACCACAGAGCCCCAACAGTAAAGACCGCGCCATAGAGCTCCAACAGTAAAGACCGCACCACAGAGCCCCAACAGTAACGACCGCACCACAGAGCCCCAACAGTAAAGACCGCGCCATAGAGCTCCAACAGTAACGACCGCGCCACAGAGCCCCAAGAGTAACGACCGTACCATAGCGCCCCAACAGTAACGACTGTTCCCCCACACCCGTCTGTGGGTGTTTGTGCCGACCCGTGCCCAGTCCGTTGGTGCCCTGTTGTGTTGTGACGCAGCGGGGCGGCCTCGGCCGGACCGGCGCTGGTCCGCACCCCGCCGTGACGGTGGCTCCGTGTGATAACATCGCCATCGGACGGTCTGCGTGTGCTGGCGTGCGTGCGTGCCGCCGGCTAGGCTAGCTCACTGTCCGCCAGTGTGGTAATTGTGCAGTCCCGTGATCGTGACGGAGTGGTCACCTCCCCCACCATCCGCCCGAGGGGTATCGGCTTGGAATGGTGGCTGGGAAGCTCGCAGCGGATCGCTTACGAAGCCTGCGTCGACTGACTTAAAAGAGTGCTTCTGTTGGTATCGGTTATTTCTGAAAATTTGTCGTACTTTCGGATAACTATCGGGGTGTGTTGAGTGTGACAAGTTCTTTGGACACCCAATAGCCACGGGGGACTATAAGATTGTCAACTACATGGCTGCAGTTCTCATCTCAACACTAATTATGTACTTAGCGGTTTATTGGTGCCAAGCTATGCTGTTGTGGTTATGGTATTTGGCTGTTGTGGGTATGTTGTTTGGTTGATATCGCTGTGGTGTTTGGCTGATGTGGTTATTGTTTTTGGCTATTGTGGTTGTGGTGTTTCTCTGTTGTGGTTATGGTTTTAGCTGATGTGGTTATGGAACTTGGCTGTTGTGGTCATGGTGTTTGGCTGATGTGGTTATGATGTTTGGCTCTTGTGGTATGGAGGTCATGGTGTTTGGCTGTTGTGGGTATGGTGTTTGGCTAATGTGGTTATGGTGTTTGGTTAACGTGGTTTTGTGCGCCGCAGTGACTTCGTCGGTGTAGGGCATTTGACATGACATATTGGCCAGCCAAGTGCACCTTGTTGACTGTTCCAATGTTTTATGAACCGGAACAGGCTCTTGATAACACATTAGAAAATAAAAGGAGGCAAGGACATGATTAGCATTGTGGTCTACCAGTATCGAAGTTACTATTTTACTTATCTTTGGTCTTGCCGCCTTTGTTTTTATCGACATCTTTCACATGAATAACCATTTCGCAGTCCTTGTCACGTGACTCTTGACGATGCATCCTCTGCAGTTGTTGTTATTTTGTGTGACAGATAAGTAAACGAACACACGTGACATGCCACTGACAACAGTCATGGACAGATGCTGAATTTAGCACGCGCACGTCCGGGGGCAGAAATCTGCCCCCTCCAGTTTTTCCTCATTTGCCGCCAAACTAATCGGGTTAGCAAGGCCAAACCTCGCATAGCTGTTCATTGGTCTTTTCTACATATCCTCATACATCTTTAACCCTGGGTCTTCTCAGGTCAGGTCACCAGGTCAGGCGAAGTGACCCAACTACACTCGGAGTTCTAGGTGACATAACTTCCACAATAATTGGGCGATTTATTTCAAACTTATAACACGTCATGATCTCATCAGGGACCATAATATGTATATTGGTTTTTTTATCGCAGCATTGACCTTAGGTCAGGTCGCGGCCATGGCTTCCCCATTATAGGGCTATGGTAAAGTATAACAATGTTTCCTGGATACATATTTGCGCTCGGAATGATCTTACAACAGTTGTGGGATGTAGATGGAAGCCATGCTCAATGTTACCGCTGACATTTTTTCTCAGTGACCTCACCAAGGTCATCTGAGGTCACCTGAGATCACTACACATTTCTGCGCATTATATCGCACTGCATCGAGCTAGAAGGCTGAAATTACCGTCATTGTGCTTGTATCGCCAAGACGTGTCGAATGCTTCATTACATGACCTCCCTTGGCGACTTCATGACCTTGACCTGAGGTCATGACTTCATGACCTTGACCTAAATTTCGGTTGACCGGACCTTAAATTACACCGCCTATTGTCGATAGCGCATTTCAAGGACTGTCGAATAGCGTTCGCCGCTTGTTTATATCTGTTACAGGTCCTGAGTTATGTGTCAATATCTGAGTCCCCCCTGATCTGGTCGAATTTGACCTATGATGACCCAGTGACCTGAATGTTGACCTGAGCGAAAAAATGGCCGAAACACTTTCTATAGAGCCCGTCGCCAACTATCCAACGCCGTTTTCCGTTTGTCGCTAGCTAGCATAGTTCTAGAGATCTTAGGGGCAGACATCTGCCCCCCCTGGACATGCGAAGTTAGCGCGGACCTCCGGACATGCGAGTGTTAACTCTAAAGGAAACGACCAAGAACAGTGCCAACCTCAGTACATAGCATTACAAGGTGGCGCACATTTCATGGGCACGCGGCGAAAGGAACTGGTTTTGGTTTCACTACATGTTATATGTATGTGCTTTGTTGTTGATGATTTAGAATGGGGTTGATGATTAATTTGCACTTTAATGAAAAACGGCCAGATGTCCATGATGGACACCATTTATCTGATAGATAATTCATCCTGACGATAAAGGATTGTCCTTCCAGTAGTATAATTCAGTTTATTACCTTCGCAACGAAGTGGCTAGAACTGCAAATTGGAAAGAGAAAATGTTTATTCGGCTGAGACCACCATGTGGATAAAGCGAGATTTGACCACCGGGATAAAAACATGGCCGAAAGCGGTCATTACTACCACATGACAGAAACCTGCGCAACCTGTTCCCGAACAACCATCGACTAACTCGAGCAAACGCCGCATTGTATGATCAACGGAATCAACACTTCAGATCAACATTGAGACTTGAACTTGAGCACAACATCTTGACATCGGACATTATCAGACATAATCAAGAACAGACATCAGGCCTGAACACAAAATCACTTGAGGTTGAGATCACAAGAAATCAACACTTGAGAGTCTGACGACTGCACGAGCTGACGCTGCTGGTGATCGTTGCAGCGGGGCGAGCGGCAGTTGCTGAACGTGACGCACGAGGAGGCCGTGGCGGCGCTGAAGGCGGTCACCGACCACGTGGTGCTGACACTGGCCAAACACGACTGCGCGGCGCCAGCGGCGGCGCCCATGCCAGCGCCCGGCTACGTGACGGCGCCCGCCGCGCCCGCCGCGCCCGCCCGCCGCGCCGGCCAGCACCGGCGCCGTCGTCAACAACGGCTCCGGCAACCGCTACAACGACCTGATGGACGGCCGCACACCGCCGCCGCGTGAGTCTCAGTAGCTGGCGACCGTGGTCGCCCCGTGAGTCTCGGCAGCTGGCGACCATGGCCGCAGCGTGAGTCTCGGCAGCTGGCGACCGCTGCCGCCGCGTGAGTCTCGGCAGCTGGCGACCGTTGTCGCCGCGTGAGTCTCGGCAGCTGGCGACCGTTGTCGCCGTGTGAGTCTCGGCAGCTGGCGACTGTGGCCGCCTCGTGAGTCTCGGCAGCTGGCGACCATGGCCGCAGCGTGAGTCTCGACAGCTGGCGACCGTGGCCGCCGGCGGTCTGGTGGTTGGTTGGTTGGTTGGTTATTGGTTTCACGACACATCGACCATTGAGTCATGTAGCGTCGCCAATCTCTCACGCCGATTGGTCGCGGGCGAAGAGTAGCGACAGGTGAGACTCGAACCCACAGCATTTCGATTGTGAGACGAGCGACTTCCCCCAAGACTACTCGTCCCCGGCGGTCTGGTGGAGTCGTCGCCAGTCAGTACGCCATAGAGCCGGCGACGTTTGGTACATGTTGGCGGTGGGATCGTGCGGGGAAATTTGTCGCGGTTGGTGCGGTGCGGAGTCGGCTGGCTTGTCGCGGTTGGTGCGGTGTGGTGTCAGCTGGTTTGTCGCGGTTGGTGCGGTGCGGAGTCGGCTGGCTTGTCGCGGTTGGTGCGGTGCGGAGTAGGCTGGCTTGTCGCGGTTGGTGCGGTGCGGAGTCGGCTGGTTTGTCGCGGTTGGCGCGGTGCGGAGTCGGCTGGTTTGTCGCGGTTGGCGCGGTGTGGTGTCAGCTGGCTTGTCGCGGTTGGTGCGGTGCGGAGTCGGCTGGCTTGTCGCGGTTGGCGCGGTGTGGTGTCAGCTGGTTTGTCGTGGTTGGTGCGGTGCGGAGTCGGCTGGCTTGTCGCGGTTGGCGCGGTGTGGTGTCAGCTGGTTTGTCGCGGTTGGTGCGGTGCGGAGTAGGCTGGCTTGTCGCGGTTGGTGCTGTGCGGAGTAGGCTGGCTTGTCGCGGTTGGTGCGGTGCGGAGTCGGCTGGTTTGTCGCGGTTGGCGCGGTGGGTTTTGTGTGTTGTGCGGTGCGGAGTCGGCTGGCTTGTCGCGGTTGGCGCGGTGTGGTGTCAGCTGGTTTGTCGCGGTTGGTGAGATGCGGAGTAGGCTGGCTTGTCGCGGTTGGTGCTGTGCGGAGTAGGCTGGCTTGTCGCGGTTGGTGCGGTGCGGAGTCGGCTGGTTTGTCGCGGTTGGTGCGGTGCGGAGTAGGCTGGCTTGTCGCGGTTGGTGCGGTGCGGAGTAGGCTGGTTTGCGACGCATCGATCGTATCAACGGGAGGCTATAATTGATGTCCTGATATACAACGGTCGTCCGTCCACGAAATTGGGGGTGGGGGAGGGGGACGCAAAAGTCAGCCGTCCCTCCGTAAACTACCCTGAAGGTGTCCCTCCGTAAGGCTTGTCAGGATGTGACTGTCCTTGCCCTTCCCGTATGACATTGTCTGACCAGTATTTGTCCGACCCTAAGGTAGTTCTGGGGCGTGACGTATTCACGTCATCGTTGTAGATGGATTGAAGCATACCTATTATAAACCCCATATATATATATGGGGTCTATAATAGGTATGCTATATATAGTAGGTAAATATGTATATATATATATATATATATATATATATATATATATATATATATATATATTCGATTCGATTCGGAGCTATTAAATGTAGCTGGAGATTTTTTTATTTTTTATATTTGGTCTCCAGACAAATGGAAGACTAGCTTCTGGCTCCTGCGGTGATTTGTTCGGACTGGAATGCTCGACATGGTCCCTCGTGTTCATATCCGGACGACGTGCTAGACTGTCCGGTCCGTCTCACCACGTGTCTCGCCCTGAAGATGTCTGAGCCACTGAGCCACCTTTGCCGCCCTCTGAATGCATTATTGCAGTCACCTGACCCACGGCCGGATGGGCCGCGGGGACTGTCTGTATAATGAGGGTTCCGCTGGTGTCGTCTGAGAGCTGTGACAGCGAGGCCGCGTGGCGCCACCACGCTGTCAGCCTAATTATGTGCACGATGCTCCTGCAGCGCCGCTGGACACGTCTTCGGCCTACAACGAGCCCTACAACATCGCCACGCCGCGCGCCGTCAGCACCGAGAACGTCGCCAGGTACGTTGTGACGCGACGTGGGGAACGTTGCCAGGTGCGTTCTGGCGATGAGTATGTCGCCAAAACGTGCCGTAACGTCAAGTACATGACGCGCTGTTGAGCCGCCTGCCGTCCCGACCGGCCAACTACTGGTTGCGCGCGTCGTCCAGAGATGGCGAGCCAGGCGAAGGAGTGGGTCAGTCGCGCCGTGCATTATCGCCAGGTGCCGGCCGGCAGTTGCATGCGATGCAAGTATTGCATGCGATTCATCGAGTGTCGACCGAGCCATCGGCCCGTCGAGTTCCGACTCTGGACATCGGGAAGTCCGCACTCGGATTGGTGGCGCCATTTCTGGTGGCAGGGTCATAAAGACATAAAGACTTAAAAGATTAGTGCAACTATGAGCCACAAGGGCCCTTCTTGGTTGCACTCTGTACACTGAACCAGTTGCCCACCAAATCTGTCAATCAGCCCTCCCTGTAATACTGAAAAGCAAACCCTTTATTCTTATAATGATTGTCTATGCTGTTTTTAAAGATGTTCAATGTGCTGCTACTGACAATGTTTTCTGGTAGCTGGTTCCAGTGTTCTACTACCCTGTTGGTGAAGAAAGTTTGCCTTAACCTTGTTCTGCTGTGGTTA